>CAJVPM010002252.1:0-10193 GCA_910592325.1 Scutellospora calospora | reverse complement strand
CAAACAGTAGAGATTATCAATATATAATCTCATTGACAATTCTAATAAAATTCTTTCAGCAATGTAAGCCACCTTAATAACAAAAAAAAATAAAAAAAAATAAAAAAATTCTTAATTAATTATTTACTTTATATAATAGTTACGGATTAAGAATTGATAACTAAGTATTATCTTTATACTCATTTAGGTACTTTATATACAATCTTTACTAACTCTATTTCTCTAACTTTGTAGCTAGGTTTTAGAATTCTAATTTAAATATAAGACTTTCCTCAATATTATGTATTTACTAGTAATTTAATTATCGATCAAAATTTATATCAGTTTATTTAATCATAATTTTATCAGTGATAGATTTATATATAAGAGATCAAATTAAAGCTAAATAGCTTTTACTCTCTCTCTTTTTGATTTGATTAGATACTAAAAAATCACATCAATTTTTATGAATTTGAGAATACACCTATTTAGTTTTGCTATAACTTGTAATAAAACTTGTAATTTCTTAAATAAAATTAATCTACACTATCATATAAAGAAATAGTATGAGGGTCTGGTGATCTTAGTGTAGTGGTTAGGTTGTCAGACCACTATATAAGAGGTCTAGGGTTCAAATCTCACTGTCGATGAATTTGAATAATTACTCAGACCCTTGTACCTAACTTACAGTAAACTCTGTTTGTTTCTGGGGTTATAACCCTGTAAATCATATTGTACTAATATCAATTGAATATTAGAAGTATGACATAATGCTCGAAGAGATGTAATATTATATAAATAAATCTTGATAGAATCTACAAGCAAAGGACCTGTATAGTAGAAATTCTGAGTTTGGTAAAGTAGTATAGATTTCAATAGTCATACTGGTTAATGCTTGATCTAGTAGTACGAAAAATGCAGATCAAGTAAGTGCAAGTAAGTCTGTTTTATAGGGAGAAATAGCAATACTAACCTGGCTTGGTAGCTAACTAGATTTGGGAGGATCTTCTTGTTAAATATTTGAAGACTATTAGTAGAAAGCTATAGTAGGAACTAGGTTCATATGAATATCAACAAGGGTATAAATCCCTGAATTAACTATGAAATAGATATAGAATATTCTGGAGTAAAGATCTAGTTTGTGGGTAAAGTAGCCCATAGTTCTGTAAATACCATATATTTAAGTTAGTATTACAGAAAAAGTATTGAAAATCAGAGGGCTTAACTAGGAGATCCATAAGCAGATCTTAGGTATAGCAGTTAGTAGGTAATCTTTAGGCAAAACCTTTAAATAGACAATAACTAAAATTGTATGTATAGCTAATTATAGCCTTATTAATATGTAAAATATAGTACCTCTCTATCTAAGTATAGGTTGTAAGTCTTAAATAAATAAATACTGGGACATAGAACTCCCTCTTTAAACAGTAAAAAAAAATAAAGAAATAGTATGTATTGATAAATTAGTTTTTATTGTCTATTATTGTAAATATCTAAATTCTCATATATTTGAATTAGGTTCCGAAGTACTTTGATATAGCATTATTAAATGATAGTGCCTATTGTCTTAATCTAGAAAGTTATCAACAATCTAGCACTAAGTTAGTTCAAGGCTATAAGTATATACTTGGTTAGTATATTAAAAGAAAGTTTTACTGAATTATACAATTTAGCATTTATTTTCTGAATTGCATAATTTTGTTTTTATAATATAGCGATAGTAGAAATTATTGTAGATCTGTTAATAATTGGAATACTATATACAGTTGATATAGAAATTCAGTCTGTAACAAAATTGAATAATTCAAGTTTACAGCATATCTAAATTGTTAGCATCAGGTTTTAAGTAATTAAGGTTATATCTGTACTATGTTATATGATTTATTTTTTGAACTAATACTAATATAATAAAAAAAATTTTGTAATACCATATCTATATCTAGCTAATAATAACTACACAGAACCCCAATGTACTATTTATAGAATCTTGTATATCTTAAATTAAAAAAATAGTTATTAGATTGTTTGCATATATAGAATGTAATGATAAATATAATAACAGTACTTAAAGTTTTATAAAAAAAAAAAAAAAAAAAAAAAAAAAAAAAAAAATGAATTTAATATATACATTAGTTTCACTAATTTTTTTAGAAACATATTCTGAAATTTGTTTATTAACAGAAGATTTTAGCTAACTTAAAATCTTTTACCAACTCGAGAATGATTATGAAATTGAAATAAAAGAAGTACTTGAAACAAATGATCTTTATTTTAAAAATATATACGATCTAGAAAATGAAGAAATATCATATTTTGATAATCTAGTTCTTATACCTTCACAAATTGAAAAATTTTAAAAAATATTTTCTTAAAATACTATTGAAGAAAATAACGAAGAATAAGAAGTTAATGAAAAATTAACTATTATCCTAGATCAGCAAGAAAAAGAAATATTTATTCATAAACTTCATATAACAGTTTGTTATAAAACTAAAACATGTTTAGCCAAAATTGATCATGAATCTGTATTTAATATTTTTGATAATATTCAAAAATTATCAAAAGTTGAATACAATATACTTTTATTAGGAATACTTCATGCAATAACTCATTCTAAAAAAACTTTACAGAATAAAGAAAACAATATCTAACTGTTAAATATACTTTTGACAAAAATAAAATTTGTGAAAAAGGATTTCAAATTATATATTCATTATCAAATAAAAAATAGGAAAATATTCATCAACATTATCATATAAGTAGAATTAAACCTATTAAACATGCTTTTTCAGAAAGAAAATCTCATAATGTTTTGTCATTTGTGACTATTTTAAATATTCTTATATTTATTATTAACTTTGCAAACTGTTATAGATTACCATCACTAGGTAAAATTATTATTTTAAAATATTATTTTACTAATGATTGATTATAGGTTTCCGCTATTATTTTTTGAGTACAATGTAATTCAAAGATAATAGAGAAATAGTCTCTAGCTTAAATTAATAAGATAAGAGAATAACATATTTATTTTCTAATAAGAGTACTCTTAAGCATATAAATTATAGATCAAATCTCAATTTTTAATTAGTAAAAAGATAGTTCAGCCAGTTAAGTAAGTCTATTATTACAATAAAAAAAGATGATCAAGACCATCTTTTTTATCACAATGTTGTACTGGTTAACTAAAATTTAATATTCACATTTCATACAATAAATCTTTAGCAAAATTGCTATAAAGATTACTTCAATTAAATATGTTGCTTTTGCAATCTCGATCATTAGAAAGTTTCATTGAGAAATATGCTTGAGACATTTTAATAGCTATATATTTCTCTAGATTTTTTTGGCACTGATAAGAGCAGAAAAAAAATCTTCTATAAGGCAACGCAAAATTAATTTTTCATTTTATATAACCTACTGACCTATTTTTTCATTTTTTTCAAATTTTTTTTTTTTTTTAAAGTTTCAATTATGTTAATTATTCGATTTTTGCTATTTAATTTTCTATTAATTTTACTAGTGCTATCTAATTTTCTGATTTTATACTGTAAAAGGTGAAAAATCAACTTTGTATAGTCTTAAACATGAATATGAGTCTATTAATTTACAATAGAAAAAAAAAATCTGACTAACTGACCTAATTTTTCTAGTTCTATGTTATGCAAAACAAAAAATTAACTTTGCATGGTCTAAAGTTAGAATAAATAATATATATTAATAAAATTATTTTGATTAGGTTAGTATTTTCAAAAAGACACTATGGCTATTATATTTCTTTCTGCTAATGAAAGTTATTCTAGACTATACTGTACTTATTAATCATATTTAGAGGAAGATTCTGATCACTATATTAGTTGATAATCTTTTATATAAATTAGAAAAAATATGTATCATAAATTCACTTTTTATCTCCTATAAATGATTTCTGCATGCTTTGTAAAAATATGCAGTTTAATACTTAATATTGAACAGAAAATGAACAAGATTATAATATTCAAGAATAGAATAATCATATTAAATGAGTAAATCAAGAAAGAGAATTTTATAAGTATGATTAGCTTTTTTTTTTTTTTTTTTTTTTTTTTTTTTTTTTATATCAATATAGCTGTTTTATGGAAATTAAATTTTCTAGACAATACATATTAGATACTAAATAGCAAGTAAAAAATATTATCAATTTATCAAAGCTTTTACATTTGGTAAAACCAAATTCTTTGGAATTAGAGAACTATATTTTGTGAGACTTCACTGAAGCTGTATATCTTCCATTTTCTTCACAACAAGAAGTATAGTTATATCTTATTTTCTAATAGATTTTTTTTTCAATTAAATAATAATAGGTTTTTTAGAATTACTTATTTTAGAAATAAGTAAGAATTAGAAATCGAAAAATACATATTTTATAATAACATATACATAATACATATTAATGCATGTTATATAAAATGCATATAATATCACATGATATAATTTTTGATTTTATATTTTTCCTTTGAAAAATATTAAATATTTGCTCAAATTTTTGCTTCAACTCTTCTCTTTTTATTCTTTATTCTATTCAGCATCATACTCTTTAGTCTAAATTTTATATACTATATTTAATTTTTCTATATAAAATTTAGATAAGATAAAGTATACAGTTTCTGAATCATACATATAAATGTACATGATTTAGGAATTATACACATATATAAAACCTATCTTTAAAGGCAAATCAAAAAATTAAAGAGATATAACTAGTAATAAAATTGCTTCATTGATAAACTTTTATGTTTTAAATAATATATACTTTAAAAAATAGTGTTTATATTCTAGAATTAAACATATTACTTATTTTATCTGAAATCAGATGCTAAATATTAATTCTAAAACCCACCAATATATATTTGCAACTATTGTATTAAGTAAATGACTATAGAAAATAATTGTTAAAAAATGCGTAGCTACTTTTATTAATAAATATTATAATATTATTATTAAAATATTTAGGAATCTATTTACTTTAAGTCTTTGTATAAAGTTTCGATTTTTGAAATATATGAAGATATTTTTTCTCAACAGGTTTAAATTTTAATTATTAAAAATTTAATACAGTTGATCCTAATTCTATCAAAACTGATAACCTGTCAAATCTGATAAAAAATTATTCTACTAAGTCCATTCTCATTATATAAATCTAATAGTTTGCTAGGTTTTTAAATCTGATAACCTCTCAAAACTGATATAAAACCTGTTCATTATGTACATTGATTTTGAGAGGATCAACTGTACATATAAATTCTAAAAATAATTTACTATTATGTGTTTGTTTAGAAAAATTATTTAATTAAAGAAAATGAAGATGTTAGAAAAGAAGCAAATACGGTTATTTTAATAGTTCACTATTATTTTGAAAATCATAGGCTTAGAGAAAAATATATTACAATCTATGCAGACAATTGCCTAGGTCAAAATAAAAATAATGCTATAATAAAATATTTAATATGGTGCATTTTAAATAATTTGCATAAAAGAATTATATATTCTTTTATAGTAGTAAGATATACTAAATTTTTACCTGATAAAGAAAATTACCAACTCTTTCTGACGATCACTTTTACCAAAAATTTCATAAAAATAAACGCAACTTTTTATATAAAAAATTTTTATACTAAGTAAGATTTGTTACAAACTATATTATCAATAAAGTGAGAAGTTTAGCTGAGATAACAGCATGAATAAGAACTTCAGTCTTCCACAGTTTTAGTAGAGGTCAAACTTTTTTTCCAGTAGACTTCTCTATACTATTTGGCATTCAAGCTAGAAGGAAAGGTGTTTCTAGTGGTATAATGCTTTGGCAAGGAAGACTTATTATAGAAATTTGGAATATAAAAGTTGCAACACACTCTCTAGATTATAAAGAACTAACGTTTTCTTCTTCTTTGAACCCAACTCTATTCGATACTTTTCTGCTGCACAAAAAGTGAGAATTTGGCTTACCCCTTCCAAGGGATCAACATTCATACTACTTCTATTTTGGGAATAATCACATTGTTCTACTAAACAACAATAATATGTATATCTTAGCCAAATAGTGAGTCATGCTTAAACATATGTTTAGGTTAAAGGCACAAAGCTAGAGTACATGTTTAATTATAACAAACTAGATTTAATTCAAAAATTGTTTATTATTAGAGATATATTTTAGTAGCTATTTCTATGCAACCTTTAGTCATAGATATATAATTTTTATATGGTATTTTGAAAGCAGAATACTATCCTTTTGTTTCTTTTTCTTCTTTTTGTTATACTGCAAAGTGTTTTTTACATGTTGCATGTTTTTTCTTTGCAGTTTTATTATATAACACATAGCCTTAGTGTCGACCATTATATATAATTTTTATTTTTTTTATGCCTTTTTGCTATATGAGAAACTATTATCAGTTTAGTAGTGGTCTATTATATAGGCAAGAGTCATGATGAGCTATGGTGTTTGCTCAAATTATTAATATTTTTTCAAAAGATTAAATATTAATGAGGAGAGAAAAGATCACTATAGCAGATCATATATAGGTATCTATAGGATAATTAGGTGAGTCAATACTTAAAAAATTGTTGATTAGATATATAGAGTGCAGATTACTTTGTAACTATATATTTTAATTTGTCTTTTGTTAAAGATATATTACAAATAAAGTGTTGGTATGACCTGCTGAAAGGTTAAAAAAAAAAAAATTTTTACCTAATAGTTTTTTTGAGTTACTGAAACTGAAACTTCAATATTCTGAAGTAGATAACTTGGCAAATTTAGTTCAGGTTGTTTAAAACTCTACTGTCAGAGGCTATAATATAGCACAAACTATTTATGACCAAAATAGTACTCGACAAGTTCAATTTTACAAGTAAGCAGAATTTTTTGATGAATTCTTCAAGAATATTCTACAAATTCTTAAGCAATATTACTTTATTATTTCATCAGATAAATCTGGAATAGTAGAAATAAAATTAGCAATAAATAAGGAAAAAACAGAAATAATATTATTAAAAAAAAACAAAATTAATTTATTTCTTTCATCTGCTCTTCTAGCTTCTCTATTAGCAAAAAATTTAACACCAGAGCAACAATGGTATTTGTACAAGCAAGTTCATAGTCATATCTGTGATTTAACCAAAAGAGATGAATTTTGTCTATTACTAGCATCCTATTATATAGTAAAACAAGATTAATAGCCTAGTATATTGATATATATATTATTTGAAGAAAGACTATTATCTTTACAAACTAATTTTCTTATTCCAAATTAAAAAACTTTAAAGTTAAACTACTAGCTGAAAAATTTTATTAGAATTGTCAATGAGATTATATATTGATAATCTCTACTGTTTGTAATTACATGAAGAATGTATAACAAGCTACATGTACAACTTTAGTTATTGTCTAATTTAAGTAGTCTGCTGCACAGACGATTAGACTACCTGATTAGTTCTACACTATGCTGCTATACCTGTAATCTGTCTGTGAGTTACCTATTTAAACTCTCTGTTCATTAACCTATACAGATCCAACCTAACGTCACTGCAATATCTAACTATTTAAGCTAGCTAGCTTGTTACGGATCCATTTATTCAGAATGGCTTAGGTCCTCTCAGAATATATTGTATCTAACACATTGTAGATACTGCAGAGCTAGTTAACCTCGAAGCATACCTACTAGAGTAGTCCGTACTTATTTTACAGATTCATCTAGCTTAGACCTTTGTAGATATTCGTACAATCCCAGTTCCTACTATGGCTCTCTACCAGTTTTCTGTATCTATCTTCTCAGATGTTTCACAAGGCAGATCCTCCCAATTTAGTTAGCTGCTAAGCCAGGTTGGTGTTACTAATCCTCCCTGTAGAACAGATTTATTCATACCTGACTCGATCTGCATCTTTTGTCAATAGTTTCTTTTCTGAATCAAGTGTTAGCTGGTGTGACTATTGAAGACCGTACTACTTCACCAACTTGGAATTTCTACCATGCAGGTTCCCTGCCTATAGATCCTATCAAGATTTATTTGTATAATATTACATCTCACCAAACACCTCGTCACAATTCCAATATCCAAATGATATTAGTGCAACATAATTTACAGGGTTACAACTCTAGAAACAGACAGAGTTTACTATAAGTTAGATACAAAGATTCAGGTAATTATTCAAATTCATTGATAGTAGGATTTGAACCCTAGACCTCTTGTATAGCGGTTTGGCAACCTAACCACTACACTAAGATTACCAAACCTAGAATTTTTTAATAAATTATATATATGTTAGAAGTTAGTATATTTTCATAAATCTGACCTAATCTCACTATTGTACTGTACAACTTGACTATGCACTGTTAAAGTTAGTTCTTTGATAAGAACAGATTACAGGAAAAATTATCATAATTTTTCTACTAGTTTTAATCTGCATGCCACTTTATATCATTCAATTTCCTGAAAGGTCACTTACTTGATATCATATAGAGTTAGTATTAGTATTCTATTAGTTACAAGTATTTATTTTTAGCAAGTTATCACCCTGTATGATGTTGAGTCAAGAAATAATTTTTAAGGAATCATGCTGTAACCTATCAGTATTGGCCTATGATCTGTTATGACCTATATGACCTCTATGACCTGTCATAGGTCATTTGGTCATAATAAATATTGATATAACTTATGACCTTTTTAATATAGAAAAATTTATAGTAAAAATTTTTTTTACTATTATTTAATATGACCTACATATATAATCTATAACAAGTCATATGATTATATAACTAAGGTCATATTAAAAAAATGTTATAACTTAGATCATTTGCTAACACTGTAACCTATTTTACTATATACCTCAGAAGTGTATTAATTTTCTTATTACAACATATACATAGCTAGTAAATAAGAAACTCATTAGCTTTTTGCTACACTAATAAATCTAGCATATATTCAGAAGTGTTAAAATTAATGAACCTGATTGGTTAAGATTAGGATTATTCAAATTTCATATGATACAATAAATTCTGAAAATTTTATCTGATCTATATTATAATATTATACAATGATTTATTTGATCAAAACATAGTTTACGTATTGTTATTAGTATCTCAAGATTTTATTAAGATAATCATATTTCTAAAATAAGAAAAAAAGATTCCTAAGATAATTTTGTATTAGCTATGCTTAAAAAAAATTTTTTAAAAAAATTGTTATTTTCCTCCTTTTTTGCAGAACCAAACCTATATTATAGATTTATGTAAATTAGCTAATCTGAATAAAGTAGTTTTATACTACCTAAGCTTTTTTAGATTATCTAAGTTTTTTTTAAAATATATACAAGTATGATTTTTTAAATCAAATAGACTTTAAAATTTTTTAACAAAAAATATATTATTTTAAACTATATATAATAAAAAAAATTTATAAATTTTAATTAAAATTAAAAAAGTTTTATTAAAAGCAAAATTTTGATCATTATATAAAAAAAATTAGCAATCAATTTTATATAAAAAATAATATATATATCTCCTACTCTTAAATAAATTTTTTTTATAAATTTACATATAAAATTGTGATATATTAAGTTATTTAATTTATAATTAAAATATTTTGAACTTTTATAAAATTATATATCCTATACTTATTAAATATATTCAAAATTTAATAAGAAATTTTTTTAGTTAGAATATTTTATAAATAAATTTTTAAAATATTGAAAAAACAAATTGATTTGTATATTATATTTGATTTTGCAAATTTATTATCTAATTATATTAATAATAATTACTATTATTAGGTTATATAAACTTAATTAACTAGTTTTTATAATTTAACTGAGTTAAAATTTATAAAACTAAGATCTAGTAACCTAGTATAGTAGTTAGGTTGTTAGACTACTATGTAATAAGTTTGGTATTCAAATCTTATTATCAATGAATTTAAATAATATCTAGACCTATATATCTAAGTTAGAGAAAACTCTGCTTATCTTTGAAAAGGAATTCTAATAGATGTGTTAAATCTTGTAAAAAATAGCATTACACTAAGTCAATCAGATATTAGAAGTATAAAAGTAATATTATATAAATAAATTTGCATTGAATATACAAGCAGAGACAAAAAAGCTTAGTTCGTAGATCATTCGGACCAAATTTGGAGCTAAAGAAAAACTATAGAAAACTCCGAAACTAGATTAGGAAACTAGTAAA
>CAJVPM010002251.1:0-10193 GCA_910592325.1 Scutellospora calospora | reverse complement strand
TCATATATCTTTAATTGTTGCCTCTTTCATAATTGCAAATTACCCTAAATCTTCTTTGTTAAGTTTTGTAAAAACACCCTAAAGACTTTGACAAAATACAGTAACAAGGATGTTATATAAAGTATTCACTGTTATTAGTCTCTCTAGTTAGTTAGTTTTGTTAAAGAAGTCAAACCAACATAACAATATATACAAAAAAAAGTATAAAAAAGAGAAAGTTACTCACAAGAAGCCTTAATTAGTTTAGCTTTAAATGAATATAAAGAAAATTAGAACAAGTATAGAAAAGTATAGACTTTTTCAAATGATAATGAGGAAGAAAGATTTAAAGAAGAGAAGAGAAATAGATCTCAAAAGAAAATAAGAAGTAATAAAAGAGGAGAAGGGAATAGTCAAAACCTTTATAGAAATTATAACAGATCTTTAGATCATATAGCTTAATTGATGCAAAATTTGGAAGGAAAAATTAGAGATTTGAGAACAAAATTCTCAAATTGCTTCTAATTATTGCACCAGTTGAATTAAAGAAATCTTTGTCTAAGCAAGAAAGAAAACTTGTATAAAAATACAAGGAATATTTAGTCAAAGAGCAAACCACAATGAACTTTAGTTTATTAAATATAGTTATACACAATATCAATAGTCTTAAATCAAATAGTCATAAGTTAGAGTTGCTAGTAGAATAGGTTTTAGTGAACAATATAAATATATTAGGAATTAATAAAACAAATATTTCAGAGCAACAAGGCAAATTTTTATGTAACAAAAGAAGCAACTATGTAGGTTTTTGGATTGAAGTATGTGATAATAAGTTAAAAGGCTCAGGAGTAGGTTTATTAGTTAATAAAGCATATGAAAAACATATAGATCAAGTTTTAAAATATAGTAATTACTATATTAATATACTAATCTTTTTTAAAAAGTATAAATTATTAGTTATTAGTTTATATATACCACCAAATGACAAAGAAGAGAAGAAAAAAATCTAATAGCAAGTAATTAGAAAAATAAAAGAATACAAAAGAAATCAAATCAAAGTTATAGTTATAAGAGATTTCAATGATATAAGATCAAATAAGCTTGATTAAAGTAAAGAAGTATCTAATAAAAAGCAATCACCCTCTCTTCTTAAATGGCTAGAAAGCTCAAGCTTTAAAAATATATTTAGAGCAGTACATCTATATAAAAAAGAATTCATATGATCAAACAAATTAGTTAATATAAGAATAAATTATATATAGGCCTCAAAGAAGCTATACTAATATACAATAAGATATGAGATAATAGAAGCAAAATATATTACAGGAAGTGACTATAGAATTGTATTAGCAAAGATAGATACAGGTAAATTACAAAAAACAAGATCTTGAGCTAGAGAAAAGCAGCTAAAGAAGAAAAAAAGAATTCTTAAACTAGACAAAGTACAAGAAGAGAATTGGGAAAGATATAGAACAAAATTAGACAAGAAACTAAAGAAAAAGCTAGAAACAGAGACTAATATAGCTCTAGCAGAAGAAAACTTTGCAAGCAAATATATTGATGAATTGTGAGACATAATCTCAAGTAGTATCTTAGAAAGTATATTTACAAATTTGCTAAGTCAAAAAGTATCAACAAATAGAACACCACTAAAGAAAACAAAAAGTAGTAACAAGATATACAAAGATTTGAAATACTTAAGCAGAATTTGCTATATCTGTTTTAAAAAAGCAGAACAGAACATAGATGAAGAAGAGCATTAACAAATAAATAATGAAATCAACAGACTTAATGATAAGTACGAGATACAAATAGAAAAGATATTTGAAAAGTAATAGACAAGGAAAAGAGGAGAGGAACTAAAAGTATGGTGAAAGCTCCTCAGCACAAAAGTACAACAAGAAAGAAAGAAAGAAGAGTTATCAGATATAAATATGTATATAGATACTCGTTACAAAGTAATTCAAAGTGAATTAAAGTATATGCTTAATAGTTTACTCAAAAGATCCTCTAAAAAGATCAAGATCGATAAAGTAATGAAAGTTATAGGAAATGAGAAGGTGTTGTTTACAAAAAAAATGAAGTAAAAAATGAAGTAAGAGTATACTTTATGAAGCAGTTCTAAAAATAAATCACAAATCAAAAATCCTCCTCTATAAGATAGATTAAGGCATATAGTCTTATAAAGAAGTTAGATAGAAATATATATAATAGTTTACTTAATACAGTAACAGAAGAGAAATGAAGGAATGCTCTCAGCAAAACCAAAAACAAGTCTATACTAAGAGTTTCTGGTATTAGCTATCCACTAATCAAGAAAGCAAGAAAACTAGTACAAAAAGTTTTTATAATACTAGCAAACTAGTGTATAGCTACAGGAGATATTTTACTCAAATAGAAGTTAGATTAACTGTATGTAATTTCAAAAAATGAAGAGTGGAATCATGACTTAGCAAATGTTTGGCCAATTGTCTTACTGAAAGTCTTCTGAAAAATAGTAGTAAGAATAATTAGTAAAAGATTAAACCAAATATTTGTAACACATAAGGTACTAAAAGGCCCTAACTATGTAGGTTTGTTAGACAACAACATAGCAAGTTCTATATACATTATGAATAATATCTTAGAAGATACAAGACAAAAAAACAAAGAAGTCTAGGTTTTACTCGACGTAATGTAAGTGCTTTCGTGTTTCAGCATTGTGTAAATATTAATAACAGACACCCTTAAGCCAAAATACCTAATCAGGAAGTAACTGTGAGGATCACAATGCTGAAATATCTGTAATAGATGACTACCTATTGGGAAGTAGCTTTGTGTAAGCATGAGAGATATGGTGAATGTAGTAAGAACCTTAAACGGATAAGTTGTAGTGTAACAAAACCTAGGATAATATAAATATGGGTTATAAAGTCTTAGTCAAGTATATCTCGAGGATAAATTAGTCCTAAGGTTGCATATTTAGTTAAATATGTTGTAATCATTACTTGTAATTAATTATAATAAATTTAATAAAAAATATACGGCCAAAAAGGTCACTTGTAAAAAAAAAAAAAAAAAAAAAAAAAAAAGAAGTCTAGGTTTTGTTTTAGGATATAAAGAAAGCATTCAACTCAGTGAGTCTTGAAATGATGGAAAAAGCACTAAAAAGAATTAAGTTACCAGAATTGATAATAAAATTTCTTCTTAGCTTATATAACAAAAAGAAAATTAAGTGATTACTAAGTATAAACAAACTAATAAATTTGAAGCAGAGAATGAGTTAGATTAAGGAGAAGTAGTATCACCTTTAATGTAGTATATATTCTATGACCTATTACTTTGCTTAATTCATAAAGAAGAAAACTTAGAATATGTTATTAACTCAAATTGGCCTCAAGATCTAAAAATGAATAAAACTCAAGTATCATGCTAGCAACAAAATGTTTTGGCATATGCAGATAATACAATATGAATAGCTAGATTCAAAGAAGAGATACAAAAAATAATTGATATCTTAACAGAGTTTTATGAGCTTAATGATATTGAAATAAATAGTAAGAAGTCAGAGCTCTTAGTATTAAATTACAAAGTCTAAAGCAAAATGCAAGATAACATATCAAAGATCAGACTAGGCAAATTTAAAGAAATAGTATGAGCAAAAAAAGAGAAAGAAGCAATTAGATACCTTGGAGTCTAGATTTCAGAAAAAGATAAAAAAGAATATAACAAACTAATAATTATGAAAGAGGTAGCAAAAATATACAAAGCAATATAGTAGAAAAAAATCTTAGTTAGTTAGCTAGTCTATTTGAATAATAGTATTTTATTACCAAGTATTGAGTATAGACTTCAAACCTTATTTCTCTTAAAAAACACATATAGATATATATAGAAACCTATTTGAATATTAATCAAAAACAAGATAGGTTTAGCAAAGTTAGCTCCAAATAGTATGTATAGTTATACCAAAATTTTAGGCATGCGTATGATCTAACAAAACTAGTTAGCACACTATATCATAGAGCTAACAATATATATGAACAGATCAGATGAATAAGAAGTAACTACTAGACTTAGAATAATGAAATATAATTAAAAAATATATATTTAGATAGTATTACTAGTAGTGACAAGAAGCTTGAAGATATTAAACTCAAGTTCAATCTAGTATTCAAAGTGATAAGTGAAACAAAAAAACTCGAATTTAGCTTTCAACAAAGTAATACATATAAAAATAAGCAAGATATAGGAGGTACTAGCTTACTAACTAAACTAAAGAGAAAAGAGATAATTAACTACAGAAATAGTAACAACATAAATATCTTTATACTTGAGCAACTAATCAGTAATGAAGGAAATACTTTGTTAATATAGCAACAAGTCAAGCATATTAGAGGTTTTAAAAGTAGAAGACATAAACCAAACTAGTCAGAAGTATAGAGAAAAAAGTACTTAAAAATAGTAGTTCAAGGAAGTTAAAAGAGAACTATCAGATAGAAGCAATGAATAGAATAGCAATAAGGTGCAAAGATAAAAGAGTCTCTGCAGACAAGAGAAAAAAAGAGTAAATGTTTGATCTGAAATTTTTGTATTAGACTTTCAATTAAGAGATTATTTAAATGTGTTTCTCAGTCAGAGATGAGAAAATTAGGGCATCCATGTCAACAAATAATATCTTCATAGACAAAATTAGCAGTTTGTTGAGCATTAGCTAGTGGTACTGCTTTTGCTTCAGGGTATTTAGTCATATAATCTATAGTAACAATTATATATTTGTTTCCTTGAGAGGTTATAGGTAGAGAGCCAACAAAATCAATTCCAATTTTGTCAAAAGGTACTTCAACTTTGATAGGATGAAGGAGTCTATGTTGTCGATATTTTCCTCTCTTTTGGCAACTATTACATGTTTTTACATAGTTTCGAATATGTTCAAACATTTGAGACCAAAAATATTGTCTTTTAATTTTGTCAAACATTTTGTCAGTTCCAAAATGTGCTCCAGTTGGGTGATTATGCATGAGGTATAGAATAGCTTCAACTTCATGCTTCTGAACTACTTTCAAGAGTTTTTCTGTAGTTTGTTTTTTTTGGTTTCTTTTGTATAGTTGATTATTCTTAATACAAAAATATTTGCTTTTTTATTTTAATTGTTCTTTTTGAGTTGGAGTTAAATTAGAGAGGTATTCTGCTGTTTCTAAAAATATTTTAAGGTTTTGATAATGTTCAGATTCTATTTTGAATAATTTATGCTAGGATACCGACTATCTAGACTGGATTGCTTTTAATATCAGGTTTAAATATTCAAATATAATAGTCTAGTAAAGGGTAAAGTCAGGTGTTATCCACCAAACAAAATTGCAGAAATATGTAGGTAAAAGGTTGTTATATTCGTCTAAAAGACATTGAGAAGGTGTTTCTAAGGGAGGTAACCACTAAGGTATATTTGTTAAGGGGTAATCAGTTTAGATAGTGTAGTAATTAATTTAGACGTTTGTAACAGGTTGTTGTATATATAAGTCTTCAAGTTGTTGTCCAAATAGAGGTTCAAGAGAAGGAGGTTCATAGAAACAAGATAAGGTTTTATTGATTTCATCCTATTGTTCATTATTAGATGTGCTCCAATAGCTTTGTCTAACAATTTCACTAGGGTATTATTTAATACTTTTCCATAATCGGAGTTGAGTATAGCAGAGAGAGTATTCATCACCGGGGCTATACATTTTAGTTCCATACCAATATTCAGTACAAGGATCTTTTCAATCTCTGACAAGTCCTTTGCTTTTGATGTTATCATTGTTGAATCTATTGCTAATATATTCAAAATAATACTAGGTACAAGATTGTCTATCATAGAAAATTCCATTATGAGAGAAGGTCATACTAACATAAGGTCTAATTCCATCAAGAAAGTTAGAAAAAAAGTTATCTTGTAGAGTTTTCTCTACTTTAGCAAGGTCTTCTAAAGTTCAGATTCCTTTTTGAGGTTCGTTTTTATTATTTTCTAATGAGTTTTCTTCTAGAAGAGAGACAGTATCACTTCAAGGATTTAAATCATCATTTTCATTTTCTAAGAAGAATATTTCTACTATATCATCTTCTGATATAGTAATTGGATTTCCTTTAAGAGCAGCTTCAAAAGCTTCTTGTTCTGTAGGCAAATCGGAGAAGTTTACTTCATTTAATAACTTATCTTTTTCATACATTCTTGATAAGAAGTCAGCATTATTATGCTTTTTTCCTACTCTATGAATTATAGTAAAGTTATAAAATTCTAAACGCATAATTCATCTTGCTCTTTTTCCTTTTAATTCTGTAGTCCTTAACTATTTTAAAGCAGCATGATCTGTGATTAGATAGAAGTGATTTTCTCCTAAATATTGGTAAAAATGTTCAATAGCCCAGACTACAGCTAAACATTCTAATTCTGTAGCTGAGTAGTTTTGTTCAGCTTTGTTTAGGCTTCTGCTAGCATATACGATAACATATTCTTTTTTGTTTTCATCAAGTTGAGCTAATACAGCTCCTAGACCAGACTGAGAAGCATCAGTATGAACGTAAAAAGGTTGTTTAAAGTTTGGATATTGTAGAATTAGTGCAGTTATAAGGTGATCCTTTAAGGTTTAAAAAGATTCTTCTTGGTTATTTCTCCAATGGTAAGGTTGGTCTTTTTGCAGTAGAAGGTTTAGAGGTTTTGCAATCTTAGAGAATTCTTTAATGAATTTTCTATAGTAGGAAGCAAGTCCAAGGAAGCCTCAAATTTGTCAAATATTTGTAGGAGTAGGGAAGTTTTTTACTTTGTCTATCTTTTCTTCATCAGGTTTTATTCCATCTTTTTCTATAATATGTTCTAGGAATTTTAATTCATTTAAAAAGAAGAAACATTTTTCAATGTTCAACTTTATATTAGCTTCTTGCAGTTTATTGAATACAGCTTGTAAATGTTCACAATGTTCATTGAAAGTTTTAGAGTAGATAGTTATTTCATCCAGATATACTACTACAAATTTGTTAATGAAAGAATATAGGATTTTATCCATTAATCTTTGAAAGGTAGCAGATGTATTGCAGAGTCCAAATGGCATGACATTGAACTCATAAGTTCTATGTCTAGTAATGAAAGCAGTTTTCTTTTTATCTTTTTCTTAAACAGTGACTTGCTAATATCTACTAGCCAAGTCTAAACTTGAAAACTATTGAGATCCTTCAAAGATGAATAGGATTTCATTAATATCAAGAAGGGTATAAATATCTTTTTCTGTAACTGTATTTAACTTTCTGTAGTCAATACAAATTCTCCTTTTGTTATTCTTTTTAGGTATAATAATAACAGGTGAGGACCAAGGGCTACTTGATTCTCAAATAATTTCTTGTTTTTCTATATTTTCAATTTCTTTCTTTAGAAATTCTTGGTCATCTGGAGATGCTTTATAAGCTCTTTGTTTAATAGGCCTTGCATCAGGAGTATAGATTTCATAGCAAACTTCATTAGTTTGTCCTAATTCTAGAGTTTGACCTTGTTTAGAGATATTTTCAGCAAAGAAGTGATGATTATTGGTAAGCATTTCTGTTGCTTTTTCTTTTTGAACAATAGTTAGAGAGGTATTTGTATTCAATGTAAAAGTTTCAGCTTGAACTTCTGCTGTGAGAGTGACATATGTTGCTGGGTTCTTGTCAGTAACATAGTCTGTCTAAGGGTTATAGAAAGAATCATTATTTTCTAGGTCGCCTTCTTCAGTATAATAGGTTTTTGTTTTATCATCTTCAATATCATCTATCTATTCATCTTCATCAGTAAATTCTTCAAATTTTTCTGGTACTGGCTTACTACTTACATGTGTTGTATAGATGGTAGCTCGTTTACCAAGGTATCGAATCTTTAGGGTATGGTTATCAAAGTCTAGATTAGCTCTAGCTTTAGTAAACCAGTTAGTTTCTAGTAAGAGAGTTTTATCTTTTGACTCAATTACTTGTAAATCTATTGGAATTGCAATGTTTTGCAAAGTAATTTTGACATTAAGTATTGTTCCTAGAGCTTTTTCTCTAGCTCCATTAGCTATAACAATTGTTTTAGAATCTTTGTCGATTCTTAGTTTTAGTTTCTTTATTAACTTAGCAGTAATTATACTGACAGCAGCTCCTGAATCAAGAATAGCAATTACTGGTTGTCCTTTGATATTAACATGGTAGCGCATAGCTACAGTTTTTCTTTGAAGTCCTGATTCTATATAGTTTGCTTCAAAGATAGGTATTTTTTTTCTTCTCATAGTTTGAGCAAGTTTCTTTCATTGGTTCGGGTATTGGAGTAATTGTCTATAGGTTGCTTGAGCTTGTCTATGTAATAAATCTTGAGAGATGTCATAGGGCTCGAGTTGGTCAATTATAGAAAGTATTTTCTTGTTTCTTTTCTTTGTAGGATTAGAACTACAATTGGTTCTGTTTCCATATCTTCTGGTTCAGCTTCTGGAATAGTTCTAGTTCTTAATCTAATTTCTTTTTTAGATTCAGAATTCTTTGGGTTTTCTTTATGAGCTCATCTATCAGTAGTATAGAGTTTTACTCGTTGAGTTTTTCTAATATAAACTTCATTTTCAGAGTAGTCATCATCATCATAGTTATAGTAGTCCTCTTCTTGTTCAGTACCAATATAATGAATATTTTTCTTTACTTAGGTCCTTTGGTTTAATTGATAACGTTGTTCTTTTGTAGGCAAACGTTTAGACATACAATCTCTAGCAATATGTCTTCATTTATTGCATCGATAGCATTGAATTTTCAATTGGTAATTATTATTATTATAATTAGACTTTGACCTTTGATAAACTTGAGTTGATTGTTGTCTAAGTTGGTATTTTGATTCAGTTTGTGCACTTAATACTGATACTATAGTAGCATAGTTTAGTAACATCTGATTCATTTGTTTAGTCAATTGTTTAATTTCCTTTTCATAAGTAGCTGATTTGCTATTACTTGAACCAGGATTTGCATTTGTAGCAAAGTCTGTTCTTTGTTCATGAGTTCTAGCAAGAGTAAGAAGAGAAGCCAAGTTAGTTGGTATATGAGTAAGTAGGATAGGAAGGATTTCAGATCGTAATTCTTTCTTGAAATAATATAATTTTTGAGCATCTTGGAGAACAGCAGTTGCATCAATTCTTTTGATTAATCTTTTGAATCTACTATAGTAGGAATCTACAGGTTCTTTTAAGCCTTGTTTAAGCGTATCTAAATCTCTAAGCTATTTGTTTTGCCATTGTTGAGTACAAAAGGAGGCTCTAAATTCAGTGGCAATAGTAGGCCAAAGGGTTGTTGCATTATTATAGTTATTAACAGTAGCAGTCCAATCTTCTGCATTGTTTCAGAGAAAAGCAGATAAAATATCTTTCTTCCTAGCCAAGTTTTATTTATTTGCTTGGCTAGCTCTATTAAAATCATCTAGCTAGGTAAGAGGGTCTTGAGTTCTATCTTCTTTAAATGGTTCAATTTGTAAGAGTAAACTTCTTTTCTCATTATTAGTGAGATAATCATATACAGTTTGAATAGTAGCTATTATTGGGTTATTAACAGGGTTTATAACAGGTGAAAGGGGGGTGTTTGAAATAGAGTATCTAAATTAAACTCAGATAAATCAGAATCAGAATCTAAGAATTCTTCTTCTGCAGTTTCACTATGATTATAAAGGATTTCAAAAAGATCTAATTCAAATCGATTTGTTAAATTATATGCATTTTAGATCTCAGAGATTATTAAATCAAAGTCAACAGGGTTTGTATATCTAATAAAAAAAACTATTCTTAGAAGATGTTCAAAAGGAATATTATCTTGCACATAGCGTTAACAATAATTAAACAATAAGGATATTATATCAGTAAATTGAGAAGCAGGGTATTCAGTAGAAAACCAATCCCAAAATTATTAAATTTAGCAGTTAGGGTATTAATAACAGGGTAACAAAGAATACAGGAGTAATCAGGTAAGTGTTTATGTAAATATCATCTAAATATTATAGAATTTTCAGCAGTTGTATGAGCTTCATCATGTTTAGTGTTTAAATAAGCAAGTTGGGTATATGTATTTATATACTAATTAACTAACAAAATTGTTCTTTATGCTTACACTTTGGCTCATGGGGAATTAATAAGAAGAGAAGAGAGAATAAAAAAGACTTTTAAAATTCAAAAGCCTGTGTTTGTTTAAGCTGAGTATAATACAAGTCAGCTATTTTCAAAGTTTTAAGA
>CAJVPM010002250.1:0-10194 GCA_910592325.1 Scutellospora calospora | reverse complement strand
CGACAGTGGGATTTGAACCCCAGACCTCTTGCATGGCGGTCTGGCAACCTAACCACTACACTAAGATCGCCAGACCAATATTATATTTCTAAACTTATATAATTAACTAATTATTACTAATTCAATAAAATACTAATATTTTAGCTTTTTAATATTCTAAAGTGATAGATAATTTTTATTGAGTAATATTAAGCTGATATTCTTATATATTTAAGAAATATTTCAATAAT
The DNA here is from genome assembly GCA_910592325.1 of Scutellospora calospora. Classification (NCBI taxonomy): domain Eukaryota; kingdom Fungi; phylum Glomeromycota; class Glomeromycetes; order Diversisporales; family Gigasporaceae; genus Scutellospora; species Scutellospora calospora. The sequence goes on along the minus strand of CAJVPM010002250.1, from coordinate 9,964 downwards.
ATTTAGTTGATTTTTACTAATATTTATGTAATATTATTTTGATATTCTTCTAATATTTTAACTTAGTTCTTTTATATTTATAATATTAGTATATCTATAGGCTGATATATTTAATATACTTACAATTAATTTAATATTATTATATTAGCTAACTAATCCAAGATATTCTTGAGCTTATCTTTTCTTTATTTAATACTAATTAATTTATTACTTAATATATCAGTTTTCATAAACATTAATATTAGCAAACTGATATATAATTATATATATAGTTGTTTGCTGATATTATTATACTTTTAGTTGATATTTTTGATATTTAAACTGATAGTTTATTTATTTTTTTTTTTTTACAAGTAACTTCCTTGGCTGATATTTTATTAAATTTATTATAATTTGTTATAAGTAATGATTACAATATATTCAAATCTATATAAACCTTAGAACTAATTTATCTACAAGGTATTCTTGACCTAATTTATACTACCCTACTATAGTATTCCTAATTAGAGTTTATGCTACAACTATTATTATTAGGTTACCATCACTATATTCTCCATATCACTCATACTTATACAGAGATACTACCAAACAGATACTATAGGCTACATAAGACATCGTCAATTTTCACAAATAACTCTCTGTTTGGTGTCTAGCCAGTTTCACTGCCTAACTCCATATCTTCTAGTTAGTACTTCACTGACTAAAGCCTAAGCCTGCAACTTGTTACATCTTCTTCTGATTATAGAGATGCTAGCGTTTTATGATATATAACTGTATTCATATGCTGTGTGACTATCAATACCAGATACTCCTGTGTGTTGGTAGAGTACAGGCTATATTTTACAACTAAGATTGCTTCTAACTAGGTTCGTAATACATAGTACTACTTCCAACTTGCATCTGCATTAGCTAGTGTTTAATGTTAGTATGCCCTTATACTTAGATATGCAATTGCACTACCAGCTCGGTGCTTCCTGCCAATTCAGATTTTTACACATATTCTAGATAGTAGCTAACTCTCTACAGAACCAGAACCTTCCAATTCTAGCTTTCACATGTACTAGAAGTGTTCCACATCTAGTTAGGACAATTCTTTTCCACAGATTTCTATTATATTCACTACTTCGCTCATTATTCTAGCTCGTATTACCTTCATATCATCCTCCTAAGCAAGTTTCCAACTGCTAGGGATGTTAGTGCTGCCTAACTCTTTGAGAACTTATTTATACAACACTCGTATAATAGAACTTTCTGTGATACTAACTGTCACACATAATGCCAACTTGCTCTATAATATTAATCTCCTTCTGGAAATTCCTTTTCTAGAATCTTGTACTTCACATGAGTTTTACCACAGGGCTTCACATTCAATTAATAGTTTTCATAAGAATTACAGAAGCAAATGCCTCCAACTAGACTCGAACCATTGACCTTGTCTGTGAAGAGTTGGAGACTTCACTAACTAAGCTATGGGACCTAACCCACTGATAGTTTATTTATTTTTATTTATTATAATATAAAAAAGAAAATACATATAATAACGATAATTTATATTATTAAATTTTTAATCTATTTCCTTTTTTTCGATGATTTTTCCGAGTCTCTTTTTCTTTTCTTCCTTTTTCCTTTCTTTTTATCTTCAATATCATTGTCTCCAAAATCATCATCTCTTTTTCTTTTCTTCCCTTTTCCTTTCTTTTCTTCTTCTTCTTCTTCTTCTTCTTCAACATTATCGTCTCTAAAATTAATATATTTTTCAAAATCTAATTCTTTACTTTCAGTATTAAGAAAACTTTCTGATGATTCTGAACGATTTGATGATCGTTTTCTAGGGCTTGTTAGTGGGGTCTTTGTTGTTGTTGTCTTTGTTTTTGTTGTTGTTAGTGCTATTGTTGCTATTGTTGTTAAAGTAGTTGATGCTGTTGTTGCAGTTGTTGTTAGGGCGGTTGCTGCTGTTGTTACTATTGGCTTTGTAGCAGTTGTTGCTATTGGCTTTGTGGCGGTTGGTGCAGTTGATCTTCTAGTAGTTAGTGGTTTTTGGGCAGTTGGTGTTGGTTTGCTTATAGAAGGCATATTTTTGCCTAATTCACTAATTAATTCTTCAGTACTTAGTAATTCTTCTAGAGTTTTGCTCTTTCTTATATCTCTCCTCTTTCTTTTGTATAATATTAATCTATTCTTATCATCATTATCATTTGAACTTCTTTTCCTTTTACCCACTCCTTTTTCTGAACCACCTATATTATTTTTTTTTGTATCTTTTTTACTCTTTTTTTTTTCTTCAGGTCTTCATCTTTTGTATTATAGTTCGTATCAAAAGGCTTCTCCTTTATATTATATTTTTAATAGGCCTCAGCAGATAATACCTAATTTTGGCAATCTGCTAGTGGAGTGCTTTCATAATCTATGCGTCCTATTTCATAATGTCTTTCAATTAACCTCCTATTTTTAGGCTGCAGTTTTTTCACAAATGGATCAATCTGTTTGTGAAACAGCCTTTTTAACTAAATAAATATTAGAATGATATTTTGTTAATATAGATTGATATAATATAAATAATTATGTATGTATCAAGTTCTCAAAGTCATCGTTCCTAATATATAATAAAATTAGCTTGCATTATAGATAATGCTAGCTAATTTTATTATGTATTAGAGATAATAACTTTGAATAATGTATTCATACTTATATACGGTCTCCGCTACTATTTGTCTATTACAACTAATTTTTTGCCTTTCTCATTCCTGCTATTATTAACTCACTCCTCTGCTGAGTAGTATGCATTTCCTCTCTGACTTATCATAAGTAACTCCAGGTCTTCGCGAAAATATCTTCTAATTTTTTCGCTACTAGACTTCATTAAAAATGATAGCACCTTGTGCTTTCTTTTTCTTTTCAAGATTATTATTATTATTATTATTATTATTATTATTATTATTATTATTATTATTACAGTATTATTATTATTATTATTATTATTACAGTATTATTATTATTATTATTGTCTTATCTTATTTATTTTACTATTACATGCCATTCTAGTATGATTGTATTTCTTTAATACTTTATCTGTATTTATCTGTATAGTCTGTTTCTATATCTTATAGTGTTGTTTTAATATTTTTCTATTGTATCATTATGATACTAATATCTTAGCAATTTCTTCTGTATTGACAGAATTAGATCTTTTTTTATACTAGTTACTTGAGATGTTTAATTCTTATCTAAATCTAGTTTTTTATCTGATAGTTTTACTCCTTCTATTAAAATTTTTATTTTGTCTTATTAATAAAAAAAATAAAAAAAAAGTAAATCTAATATCTTATTCTTTGTAAACTTAAAACATAAAAGTGATGAGAGAAAAATACAAAAAATTAAGAATAAACTTACTCAGAGATAAGCTAATTGGCTCATTATTAATGCTTTTGGCATTTATCTCTTATTTTTTGAACTGTATAATTTACTAGAACTACTAAAACTACTTGATATTTTTGTCTAGTAAAAGTACAAGCACTAATAAAATTAGAAGTACCTTAAGTTAGCAAGTATTAATGTTAAAGTTAAATCATCAGAAAAGTAAAAAGAGCTAGAAGAAGAAGAAGCTTCAAGAAAATAATATTTTATTTTATTATATTTTTATATTTTTATATTTAATAAATTGCAAATTTTATATAATGAAAATAATCTGAGTAATAGTGATTTATTTTTAAATTGCAGTATTTTTAATATATAATATAAATAATTTATTTTTAAGTAGTAGTAATTTTTATAGTAAATTAACAAATAATTGCTAAGTAGCAGTATTTTTATAAACAATTTATTTTTAAGTAGTAGCAATTTTTTTTTTATTTCAACTTATGAGTTGAGATGAGGTCTTGTTTCTATCTTTATTAGGTAAAATATAGTTAAGAGTTCATATAAAACTGCTTGGTAATAAATTACATACAAGAATTGAAGATCAGATAATAATAATATAACTAAAACTAAAATTAATCTAAAGCTAGAGCTAAATTAGAATTATCTATTATCTAAACCAACTAGAGTAGTCAAGACTTATCTAGAAATAGTAGCAATTTTTATATAATATATAAACAAAAAATTGCTAAATAACAGTATTTTAATAAATAATTTATTTTTGAGTAGTAGTAATTTTCATATAGAGTATAGATAAATGATTGCTAAGTAACAATATTTTTATATATAAATAATTTTAGAGTAGTAGTAATTTTTATATAGTATATAGACAAATAATTGCTAAGTAGTAGTATTTTATATAGAAATATTTTTAAAATGATGCTATTTAGTATAATAATTAATAGCTGATTTATTGATAAATAATTATCAATTATTAATCATAATAAATATTGCTAAATAATTGCTGTTTAGTACAATTACTACTACTCAGCTATACTATCTAATAAAAATTTAGTATTGCTAATTAGCAATAAATCAGTAATTAAAAAATCTCTGATTTATTGCTGATTTATTATTAATTGGCAATAATGAATTTTTATTGAATAATATAGCTAAGTAGCAGTAATTATACCAAATAGCAATCATTTAGCAATATTTATTATGATTAATAATTAATAATTATTTGTTAATAAATCAGCTATTAATTGTTATACTGAATAGTATTATTTTAACTAGTAGTCTAGAGTTTTAAGAACCTAACTTAAAAAAAAAATATTTTTATAATTTTTTTTCTTTTTTTCTACTATTCTCTTCTAAGCTTAAATCATAATTATCAAAAAGAGAACTAAATTTTTACTTTTGTTTTATAATAGTTTTATAAATATAAAAAATAATACTTTATCTAATACTAAAAATAATTAGAATATTTCTATAAACTAAAATATATAACTAAAAAACTATTGCTTGTTTTTGCTTTATTTTAATAGCTAACTTTAATTTTGAAAATGTTTGCTTTCTACTTTTAAATTTTCTAAAAAGACAAATAATAGAAGTATTTCAATAATCTTTTAAATTCTAATAAAATTAGCAGATAAAATAAAACTTAATGCTAACTATAGAAAAAATTCTAAATGATTTAGAAATATTAAAACCAAAATTAAGTTTTTTTCATTTTAGTATACAAAGTTAGATAAGTAATACTAAAATAGTTATTAACAGTATTAGAAATTAGCTGAAGTTTTTGAATTAACTCTAAACATACTTTTAATACTCTTTATAATGCATATATATAGTATTTGTAGTAGTATATAGCTTATTGTTGCTATCAGTAAAACAACTAAAATATTCTATTAAATTCTTAGCAAATTAGTTAGATTGATAAGATAGATTACTAAAAGTATGATTATAATATTAATCTACTATATTTAGTACAGTCTTAGTAGTTAATAAGTTAGTAAGATTAAAGAAATCTACTAGTATTTTACTAATAGTATTTTTAAAACATTGTAGTTTAGAAATATATTTGTAGCCAACAAGATGAATACTATCTGCAACTTTATTTGTTGTTTTATCTGCAATAATAAGTTTATCAATTAGATATTATTAGAATATCTCTAAAATAATATAAAACTCTAGATAATTTTTTTAAACTTTTACTTGAAAATTATATGCATAGTTAATTTTAATCAATATTAAAAAAAGAAAGAGAATTCAGAACTTAAGAACTTATAATTAAGAAAAAAAAGAAGTAAAAAACTTATTCAGCTTTAAGAAAAATAGCAGAGTTTATATAGCTTATTAGACATTATAGAATGAGAATCTAAACTTGAGAACCTTAGTATGAGAATCTAAAATAGAAACTTCAAATGAGAACCTCAAGTTGGATATCTTAGGTTAGGAACCTCTAGATGAAAATCTTGAAATGGAGTTCTTCAGATAGGTACCTAATATTATATGAACTCTAAAAAAATAGTTTTGTTCAAATTAAAGAGTTTAGTACAAATAGGTTATGCTAAGTTATACAAAGTTACACAGAGTTACACAAGATATTCTGCAGCTTATTGTTATACAAAAATATCTAAATAGTTCAAAATTAATAGAAAAATATTATACTAATAAAATATAATTAATAGAATTTAAATAATAAAATTTAACTACTAAAAATTCATATTATAACAATATATTAATTATTACTACTAATAATAACTTCTTGAATATTAACAATATTATATAATTAACTATTCAATTAATACTAGATGTAGACTTTGATAATAATAATGAAAACTTGAATAAAATTAAATATTATATTTCAGAAAAACTAGCAAACAAAGAAATTGACATATTAGTATAGTAGAAGGTATAATTATAAATATAGTATTATAGGGTTTTTGCTTTAAATATAACTTTATATTACATAGTAATCACTGATTACTATATATTATAAAGTCATTTTTAAGACAAAAATCTATTTACTTTGTTAATAATTAATTTAATATACAGTATTTATATAGGCATATCAAATCTAGTATTCTTACCTATCTTGTATAACTTATAAATATCTAGCAATTCTCACAAGTTTTGTTGTTTCTAAATATTCTTTTTCTTTTAGTAAAAATATGATTACTAAAAACAGATATAATTTAGTATCTAAAACTGTGAAAGTAGCACAATGTTTTTGATCATAAATACAGAGACCATTAAAGAGAAAAATTTGATGTTATAACTTCAAATTGTTTTTTTTTTTTAAAAAAAAATTATATATCAGATACTGTATTACTTATTTTATCTAATAAAAATTAGTAAAGTTTACTACTTATAATATAAGACTCAATATATTAGATTTTTTAAAAAACTAATTTATTATATAATTATTTGGTCTACTAAGTATTGCCAAATTAAACTTTAAAACTGAATATATATCTTATATATTTAGTTATAAAATTTAATTTGCAGCACTTATATGAGATTTTTGCTAACTAAATAATTATTTAGAACTAGTTCTAAAAGGCTATTTAATTAGCAAAAATCTCATATAATTCTGTATTTATCTGCTAATAATTTAATTTATATAATTAATTTAAAGAAATTTAATTATATATTATAAATTTCAATTTACAAAATATTTTTTTACTTACTAGTAATTTAATTCATATAATTAATTAGATAAATTTTATTGAATTATTACTTATACTATCTTATAAGTAAATTTTTCTGAAATTACTAAATAGTATAAGGGATAAGTAAATTTCATATAATTGATATTCAAACTTAAACATGTTTATGAACTTCAAACTAAACTTCAGATCAAACTAGATCTGCTTAAAAAGTTTAAAATCAAACTCAGACCAAACATTGGTTTTAAAAAAGTTCAAATCTGAGTTCAGTTTAAAAACTGAATTAAACTCAAATATGCCTAAAAGTTTAGTCTGATCTGGTTCATAGAGTTATTACTTGAGGCAGTTGAGTTAGTCTAAAGTAGTATAAGTAGAACAAATTAGTTTACTTGTATATTAAATTGTTTTGTAGCTTTCTTTTAAGCTATTCCTTAATAAAATAATAAGCAAAATTACTTAAGATATAAAAAAATAAAAAAAATAAAACTTCTACTTTCACTAAATTATTAATTATATGATATACTTACTATATCTAATTAAGTCTTAATAGATTAAGACTAACTAAAATTAAATTAATATAGAATAAGATATCTAAAGTAGTAAGATATTTAAAGATAACTAAAATCTGAAATTTAAAATAAAGAACAAGTGAATAAAACTCTAATCTAAAGAAAATAAGATAGATTAGAAAAAAAAACTTAAAAAAGTTCTAAGGCAAAATACAAATAGTAAAATCTATTTACAGAATACAACTAATTTATTTAAATTTAATATACTTTTTTCTAATAAAGCTTATTATATATTATACAAATATTTGAATTATCAAGCAACTAACTCATTATAATATCTGGTTTCAATATTTAGTTTATGTATAAGATTATATAAAGCTAATATATTAATATAAAGCCTTTAACAAATTATTATTATTTTTTTTTTTTAAACTTAGGTGATCTTACCCTTCATTTTATTAGACATATATCTTAAAGATATTTAGACAAATACATAAATAAAAGAAAAAAATTCTAATTTACACCATACTCATCTCATTGTAATTCTAAATTCACTCAGCTACTTAGATAGTATCCAAGTGCAATTTGCTGCAGCAGTATAATTTTCCTCCTGAAACTAGATACATGACTAACATATCTGCCTAGTCTTAATTAGCAAAAGGCTACTACCAGCCTATATCAAGACTGCCTTAGCTAGACTACTCTAACCTTAATCTTAGATACTACCCTAAGAAAAAAGTTAAAATATAATCTAACTAATGCGAAGAAAAATAAAAAATTATATAAGATCTGAATAGTAATGATCTATACCAAATATCTAGACTATAAAAAAAATCTGCTACAGGTTAAAACAAACTAGACTAGATTACAAAACAAAATAAAAAGAGAAGAAAAATGAAAAAAAGAAAAATGAGAAAGAGAGGTAATATACTATACTACTCTTAGCATAGCTTTGATAAAAATTGTATATAGCTACTCTCTTATATTTTTTGCTATAACTTAAAAAAATATTAATCTGCATCTAGAAGGGTTTACTTCAAAACTGAATCTCAGTAGCCTTCCACAGAGGTTTTCTATAATAAGTACTTTAGCTAATATGTATTTGTTTATGTAGACCTGAATGTAAATATGCAGTTTCTGATATAGTTTGTTGATTGTAGATCTTTTGATGAAGAGTAGTTGATTTCTCCAATTTGCTCCAAAAAATAATGAAGTCAGTAAAAGAAAAAGTCCAAAAGATATATTCGGAAGAACCTTGCTTGTAGAGTATATTGTAATGACTATAAGACTATGTTACTTTAAAAGAATATAATAATAGAGCAAGTATATGTTTGTTTTCTATAACCCAAACAAAATACTTGACAAAAGCTTCTGGTGGTGCTACTTTTATTCAAAAGTTTCTAGACATATAATATAGGCTGCAATTCTAAGATAGTATTTTTCAACTGCTATGAGCTGAACATTTTAATTCTTTTGTATTACTAGAAGGAGTTATGTATCCTTTTGTTATATTTTTCTTCTTTTTTTCACAGGTCAGTGTTACTCTACATAGGTTCAAGTGATCGTCAGGAAGAGTAAAGCCTTTAACAAATTAAATTTTTCAATATATAAAATATATATAAGTACAAGTTATTCTATTAATATTAAATAAAAGAAAACAACAAAAAAAAATACTTATTCTTCTTTAAAAAGTAATATAAGATAATAATCTGACTTTCTTTTAGTTAATTCTTAGATTTAAGTTATAAAATTATAGTTTTTTTTAAAATAAAATTGTATTTTTGCAAAGGTAATATTTTATATTCTTCTTTATAAGGTTTAGTAATCTTAGTATAGTAGAATGCTTTTATAATTTATACATTCTGTTTTATAATATTTTTAATTAACCTCCTATTTTTAGGATACAGTTTTTTACAAATAGATTGATCTGTTTGTGAAATAGTCTTTTTAACTAAATATATATTAAGACAATATTTTGTTAATATATACTGATACAATATAAATAATTATATATGTATCAAGTTCTCAAAGTCATTGTTTCTAATATATAATAAAATGAGTTTGCATTATAGATAATGCTAGCTAATTTTATTATATATTAGAGATAATGACTTTAAATAATATATTTATACTTACATATAGTTCCTGCAACTATTTGTCTATTACAACTAATTTTTTGCTCTTTTCATTCTTGTTATTATTAACTTATTTCTTCACTAAGTAGTATATGTTTCCTCTCCAACTTGTCATAAGTAACTCCAGGTCTTCATGAGAATATTTTCTAATTTTTTTACTGCCAGACTTCATTAAAAACAATAGTGCCTTGCATCTTCTTTTTTTTTCTAGATTCTTATTATTATTATTATTATTATTATTATTATTATTATTATTATTATTATTATTATTATTATTATTATTATTATTATT
>CAJVPM010002249.1:0-10195 GCA_910592325.1 Scutellospora calospora | reverse complement strand
AAACTTATCGAACCGGCAATATTTGTTCGGACCATTTTTTGCCAGATGTCCCAGAATTTATGAAAACAGCTGTAAATTACACTAAGTGTTTGTACACTGGTATTATTTTTAATTTATGTAAATCGAAATTAAACTAATTTTTATAAAACATAAACCCTGATTAATATTTTATCTAGGCATTATATACAGTATATGCAAATTTTAGCAAGGAATTTTTTTTTTATTAGAGCTCTAAAAGCAGTTTTATAGGCGAAATTTTGAGATATTTATTATATGTGTATGTGTGTACTAGTGTACAAATGGAAATTCTCATATAAATTTTATACAAAAACCCACCCTGTTATCGAAACTTTATAAAAAAAAAATTTTTTGGGTAAAATTTTCCTGGCCGGTTTATGAAAATCAATCATTAATTTTATATAGTCTTATATAATTAATTTTCACTTATTATGAAACATGTTCAATATATCTATTAGACTGTCACTTCTATTCTAGGGTTTTTAATTTTAATAATTTATAGCATTTATTAACAAATTTGATTGATTTTTGAGTTTGACACTATTGACCGAAAATGAGACATATAATTCGGGATTTGGTTATCCCAAATGAAGTAGAAATCCGATTCCCGAACCCGAACTATGTATTAAATGTCATAATTCAAATAATGGTTTGAGTCGTAACCCTAGTTAAATGTTGAGCTTGGTACGACGCCAATGACGACGTTTAGCATTATATCTGGAAAGGATTTATTCAATGATCGATTTAGAATTGATCATGTTTTTTCGAGAAAGCACCTTATAAAATTTTTTTTTACCTAATTGTATTTCCAGTACGAAGACGGATCCATTGAGGAATAGGACGATTTTGTTTTTGTTTCTTTCCAAGGACACGTTTAATCCTGAAGGTTTTATGAGAGGGCTTTTTCAGAAATTTTGATCAGTAAGAACAATCAACCAAATTTTTTAAGTAATTTCATTTCTTTTACAGACAACTTTGCTAGGTTCTTTTATTTTTTTTTAAAAAAAAAAAAGTTCTTAAGCGACAAATACAAAACACACCATGGTTAAAACAAGTTTTCTTGTCTATTCACCGAAAAATAGAGAAGGAAAAAAAGTTTATTTTTAACATCACTATATATAACGATAAATCAGAAAAAGTAAAAATTTTTAATTGACCAATCGGAATGCAGAAACCAGTAAAGTCAAGTAAGGCCGCCTCTCTCGATCTGATTGGTTAAAAATTGACCGTGCGACAAACTTTTTTACTAGGGTATAGAACAATATTTTTGGTCTTTTTGTAAGAGTATTATCGTTATAAATTATTTTTGTATTGTATATATTAAACTTGTACATACTCCGGAGTGGGTTGATGTTTTAAGAATTATATAATAACCCGGGTTACTCCAGATATAGAGTGACCTAGAAAACCTGGGTTGCTTCATATATGGAGTGCCTAGAACCCCATAGAGCAAAATTATTCTAGCATATATGGAACAAAGTTATTCTAGAGTATAACCCGGAGTACAACCTGGAGTACAACTGAATACAATCTGGAGTACAACCCGGAGTGCAGCCCATTAATTTGAAGTATAACCCGGTTGGATTGGAGTCCATTCCATTCCACTCCATTAACAACCCTAGTATTTACCGCACATTTAAATTACATTTTTATTCAAAAAATAAAATTTGTGCGGAGCGCACATGCGCATAATAAATTTTTTTCACTGTCCTGGATGATCGATCCGCTCCGCTTCCATAAAAAATCAATAGTTATATTGGCGATTTTATACCGTAGTAGTCTCTGATATGTTTGAGTATCTGCCAGCAGGCGAATTTCATGTCTCACAGTCGTATAAGTTTTCTTCGATTTTAGATGCTTACGGCTAACATTTACCAAGCCGAGCCGATTCTTCAGTTCTAAAAACCAGAGCCGAACCGAACAATCTTAAGCCGAGCCGAGCTACTATTCAAAGAAAAGATCGGGCGTTCTGGGACAGCTAATAAAAAATTGACCGAAGCTTATGCAACTTATTCGATCAATATCAAATCAGTACAGTACTATTGGTAATAATAATGATGCTTCATTAGTAGACCTGTAGCCGATCCGCTAATCGACTCGTTTGGCTCAGTACATCTATTTACCCAACAAGATGTTCGATGATGATCTAATTGGCATATGGGCGGATTTGTTTCCATTCAGATATGTCACAAAATTCGATTTTTTGTCACGTATGATGATCAAAACATGCTATAATACTAACCAATCAAATCAATCAATAAATATTACATTATACGAAGTAGTATTATTGTCATCTTTCAACAAAAAAAAAATCATGACAATTAAAAATTCCACTTTTTATTAATATATTTTAAACAGTATAATAATTCTGTCAATACTACTTTTACTAGATGCATTGTGACCTTTTTAGTCTATATTATTAAATTAAACCTAATTGTCCGAAGCGTAGCAGAGAACTCTATAGATACAAGTAGAAGCATTAATAGTATTGTGAAATAAAAAAATAGTATTGTGAAATAAAAGATCAAATTTATATTTTACGTAATGAAATGTTACGTTCTCAAAAAAAGTGTATATAAGTTACCTGGATGATTGAGCCAAGCAAACCAAACGAATGTCCAACTACAAGTCGCTAGTAAAAAGTTAGACCTATTTTAGAATTAGAAAAAAATGGTATAAAGTCATTAAAAATAAAGAACTGGTGTCAGTTTGCGAAACCTTTCTTTGGCTTCGAAAAAGTAGGTATCACTTTTTATTATTACGTTAAACAATCAGAGGATAAATTCTCAATAATCACATGGAAACAGATCCGCCCATATGGGATCATCGGAGGCATGCCTAGGGCATGCCCTTTGGCTAAAAGGCATGCCTCCTACTCTTTTATACGTATAGAAAAACCTCACATATGAAGTTTCGTTGATTTTATTGACATAAGTTAGATTAATCAATTATGATATCTAGAGAGGGCATGCCCAGAGCACAGAGGGGAATGCCCTTGACAAAGGCATGCCCAAAAAATTTTCCATGCCCCCCAATCCTACTACTCAGACAGCAGAACAACGTCGTCGGAGCATCATGTAAATCTAATATTGTAACTTGTTATTATCGTTATAAAAAAAAAAACAAGCCAAATTGATTATATTATTAAAATTTCTTATAAACTTTAAATAGCTTTCTTTTTTTAATTCTAAGTTTGTAGAATTAAAAAAGCTCTAATATATATATTTTTATTATCTGTTATTATAAACAATTTGATTTTACTGATCGTGATCTCTCATATGAGAGTTAATTTTGAACAGTGATCCTCCGGAATATTTATAAACTATTATACGATTCTTGGACTAAGTATGTACCAATATACTGTATTATATTATTATATTGTCTTGATAAGCTTAAGTAGAGTTTGGTGCGACATTAGAGCATCCAGTGCGATGTGATGTTAAAAGATTTTCTTGAATATTGTTGTAAGCTTTGTTTACGATTTGCAGGGCTTGTGTAAGGTTCCATGAATAACCTTTTTGAAAATGTATTCTGGTACGAACGTTATCAGTTACTGTTATTGTCAATCAACAGAGCTGCGTACGTCCGCATCTGCAACTTACAGTTGGGGCTTTATAAGTCATTCATCCTTGTTTTTCTTGTCTTCGTCTCGCAAGAGAACATAATTTTGCAACTATTTCAATTTATTATTTTTTTTCTTTTTTTTTTAAAAAAAAAAAGTAAATAAAATACGTTACGTTTTGTTGAAAACTTAAAAAAACTTTACTGTTAAGTCGGTTATATACTTTGTTGATGCAAAAATCCTTCGTGATCGTTAAAAACTTCATCCTGTCGCATGTAACTGAGTGAGAAATTCTTACAAATAAATAATAATGACATCACCAACGCCAGCAGCTCAAAAGAAGCCTAAAAAGTCAAAGACCACTGATCCTACAGTAAAACTTCCAAAAACTAAGTTTCCACTGTTAGACGATGAGACAGGAGAAAAGCAAGGAGAAAAGCAAGGGGAAATTGCGGCAAAGCCGACAAATGAAAGGGTAAGTCATACATTTCTTTGAAATTAAACTTTTATTCCAAACACATCTTCCTAAGATGCTATTTGCATTACATTGGCATATTGAGTTTGTAAGAGTTTTATAAATATCTAATTCATCGGAATCTCTTCTAAAGGATTCCCACGAAGAACCAGTCATCGATACAAAGCCGGACATCTTTCAGATAACTCAACAAGATACAGCAATAATTGTAAATTATCCTAACATAAATGCAAGAAAGGAAAAGGAGTCACATATTCACGACACACTAGATGCTCTGAATGGGACGAGACGGGAGGTGAGTTCACACAGCCACTCCCATGTCCCAGTGATGTGTGCTTTTATTATCGATGTCACATAATTTGTCAAATAAAATTGACTTATGAGTGTAATGTGAGACAAATTTCGGGTAATAATATGACGTCTATGATGAAAGCGCGCATATTTCTTAAATCTAACCATCTTGGAGGACACTTATACAAAAATTTAAACAAATTTTATTATTTCAAAGGAAAATATAACTCAAGAAATGCCTCCAGAAACTGTTGCTGCACTACAAAGATTATTAGGAACAACTCCTGATCAGAACAAGCCTAGAGGTTCAAATTACGGAAGATTGGCTCAAGATTTCACGTTTCCACCAAGGAATAAATCCAATCCAAATAATTCTTCGAATAATAATAATAATGCTACTGCTTCATCTTCAAAAAGTAATGGAGATGATAAAGAGGTAGATCAAGACGATCTCGATAAAAAAGAAAAAGCTCGTAGACGAAAAAGTAATTTAAATGCCTTTGCGCCGGAATTCACTCCAATTTCATCTGCTAGCATATCAGTAGATGCTAACAAATCAATTGACGCTTCAGAACAAAAACATGATGATGACAGAAAAAAAAAGAACGTAAAGAAAGAGAAGGTATTTGCTATTATTATTATTATTATTTATATTAATTAATAAATGCCAAAATTACTTATAACCAGTTTCTTGTAATTTTATTCTAATTTTTTAAACATAGCCGAACCATGAAGTAAATGGCGATATAGAACCATCTTATCAAAAGAAAAAACGTCGTTCGAGTCAACCGCTTATTACGTCAGAAGCTCCACCATATGGCTTCCCTCCTAATGGGTATGATCATAACGCATATTATATGACTGGACCACATACACCTTATCTACCTAATCATGTTGAAGGAACTGTCATGCCTAACTGGGAAGAGTTTCGAACAAAGATAGTCACTGAACTTACCAGTAGAATGGAATCGGAGTTTCAAAAAAGTATTGATACACTTACATCTGAAGTTAAAAATACATTTGTAGAACATATGCCTGAAGGTTCTGGTGTAAACGGAAAGAATAAAGATTATGATGGAACTATACTGCAAAAATTGCAAGACCAGATTCTTCAAGAATTACGGAACCATCATCAGGAAGTACGAACCACACATGATCAGCTGATACACCTACACGAGGACCGTCGTCTTAATCAAGCTTCTTCTCTTCAGGCAGTCCAAGATGGTGATATTCAAGGTTCTATTTCTCAGCGTCATACTGAACTTCAGAATATGCATCATGATTTACAAACAGAACTTAAAACTGGTTTTCGAGAATTACAAAACGAATACCGAAATATGCTAGAACGACAACAACAACTTACTAATGAAATTAAGAATTCACAAGCTCTTCAAAGCCGCCTTACCGAAGTAGAATCCGAACTCCTCAAATTAAACACGAAGAATCAACATTTGACGTCCGAAAATAATAGACTCATGAGCGAAAACCAAAACCTCAAAATGAGGGAGCGTCATAATGATGACAGAAAACGACAACAAGAGACCTTAATTTCTGAATTACAGGAAGAGATAACTAGTAATAAAAGCAACACTATGCGTCTTGATAAGGATCTTGAACTTGCAAAAAACAAGATAAGGTCGCTTGAAACACAAACAACACTACTTGAAACCCATAACGGAAGTCTTAAAAATGAAATATTTAATTTGCAAGGACAAATGCGTAGTCTGACAAATGATTATGATGATATGATCAAAGAAAATAGTGCGTTACACCTACAAGAGGATATATCGCGTAACAACGAAAAATCATTCCAATCCGAAATTAGTGATCTTAATAATAAGCTTGAAGTGTTGAATAATAGAAATCAAGATTTAGAACGTAAAATTAGCATGAATGATAATAAATTTAAGAAAGAAGAAGAAAATCTTCGAAAACAACTTAAAACCGCTGAAATACAAGTTGCGGATTTACAACGTAAAATAAAAGAACTTGAAAAAGATATAAACATCCAAAACAATGAAGCAGTGCAACTAAAAGCAAAAAATACAGAAATTGAAGGTTTGAAAAGCCAAATAAATCAATTTAAACAGAGGGTCGAAGATCTTGAAAATAGTCGGACCGAACTACAACAATCCAGTCAGAAGGAACTTGCTTCACTCCGTACTTCCAATCAGACCCTTAAGAATAAGAATAAAACTCTTGAAGATGATATTTCTAATATTAATAAAGAACTTGAAAATAAAGATGTTGAGCTTCAACATGCTTATTCAAAAGTTAAGGAATATGATTCACAATTGAAAGAACTAGAAACACTTCGAAGTCTATCTCTCGATTACGAAGCTCAATCGACAGAATTAAAGGACTGTCGAGAACAGTTTGATATTCTTAACCAGAAAGTAAAGAGCATAAACGATGCTGCAGCCCGGGAGATTAGTGAAAAGATTGATGAGGTGGCTAAACTTAACTTGAGAGTTCAACAATTGGAATATGCGGAAAGGGATCTTGAATACATTAGTGCACAAAATAAAGATTTAACAGATCGTTTAGAAGCAGAAACGAAAAAGCAAATTGAAAATAATCGATCACAAAAGAATGCAAGTTCTGCATCAAATGCGTATTCATTCGGAGGTCGCGAGCCTAGAATGAATGGTATCGCTACAGAATTCGAAGATAGAATAATCTCAAAAGATCAATCCTTATATAACAATCAACCTAATGGCAACTTAGAGCAAGCTCATTATAATTCTCGGATGAAACCACCTACTGAATATAATTCTCAACAACAAACATTCAATCAATCACCTATTCCTCAACATCAAATATATATTCCTCAAACACAGAATTCTACACCACTGCCACAGTATGTGCAGCCTGAACATCATTTATCACATAATGCACCATCTTCACAATCTCAACTCCAAGCATATGTTCCTTCCCACCAATTGCATTCATCTCAACAACCTGTATCTACTCGTTCAAATACCCCTGTATCATCACAGAAAACGCAGCAAAAGCAGGATCAATTGCAACAACAGCAACTTCCGGCATTAATTCCTTCGTCACAACAAATACAATCTAATCAAGGGCAATCTACTGTGAAACAAGAAAGTAAGACTCATAGTCGTCAAAATTCTCGCTCAAACAACTCTGGTAATAGAAAGAAGCACAATCAGCAGGCAAAGAAGAAAGACCGAAATAGAAGAAATTCGACTACAGATAACCCAGAGAAACCAGCTAATAACTGGAATACCAGTGAATTGGCTAACGATTTTTTTATTGTGAGTTTAGAGTCGAATAACCCTAACCCTAACCCTAACCCTAAGCCTAAGGAGCAAAATAAAATTTAGATTGGGTTTAATTTTATTTTTGGGAATAATATTTATCATATATTTATATATTTAGTATTTTGAAACGTAGTTATTAAGTTATTAATTATTTGTGATAAAATGGGGTGGAATTGTATTGATTTGTGTTATGTATTTTATTATTATTTTTGTTTAATTTAGATATCAACACTAGGAATGTAAATAAGAGAAATTGTTAAATTTTAACAATTAAATAGTTAAATTATTTTGAAAATGGACTTATATTACTTTTTCAAGTAATAATGTTCTAAATTTAAGATCATTAGAAAATGAACTTATTATCACCCTTTCAAGTAATCATGTTCTAAATTGTAAAATCATTAAAAATATCAATGATTAAAGTTATTTTATTATAAATGGAGTTTCATGACAAGGGAGAATTTATGAAAATAATAAAGTGGGTTTCTGTAAAGTTAAACCTTAAGCTTGAGACTTGATTCTAAGTATTATATATTCTCTATACGATGCAAGTTTATAGAGCTTAGATATTGGTCATCAAATAGTTTACTATTGTCCGATGGCTTGTCAACAGTCATTTAGCCGACATCATTTTGCGTAACAATTTGGCATACACTCGCGTAATTTATTGCAAATAATTCGTATAAACACTGGTATTATTAAAACCATATATTATTAGGTGGTTGGTTAACGTCAATATTATATTCGATCTTTAATTTAATAATAATCATTATTATTAATTAACTTTTAAATAAATTCTATCGACTACTACTAATTGGCTAAATATACAATTGTTTAAAAATATAACGATAATATTAAATTATCACTTATAATTTCATTCTCTTTTGAATACACTTCTCTTTAATAAATTTTCCTTTGCTCTCAATGATATATTCAATGCCGGATCTAATTTCTTGGAATCTTCCATAAGTGATAATCCTGCCATTCCCATATATGAGTGCATTACATCTTAAATGTAAAGGCATTAAAAAATATCAGTACCTAAAAAAAAATAGAGTTATTATTGTAATATGGTTATTACCAGGGTAATATCCGGGACATTTTGAGAATCCACCAAGCGAAGTTCTAGTTTCCATTAAAAAATTATAATTCTGTTCGTAATCAATAAATTCAAAAGAATCTAACATCTTATATTCATAAATAAGAATAAGTGAGCTTTATATGTATTTATAGTATCATGAATAAAAAAACTCTAACCATTAACGATGCACCAATCCAAAATGAATAACATGTATCAGGTGGTTTATTGGCTCGTCCTTGAAACCCACTTTCTTGGCGTGATATAAGCCAGAATATGGTTTTATCTTTTGATAAAAGCCCCTCATCAAGTTTGTTTAAAAGATAAAGTGAGGCAATAGCACAGTATGTTGATCCTCCTATTTAAGTTTTAATTAGTTGACAGAATGTTTTGTTAATTATATCATCAAAGGTAAATAAACATACCGTGTGACTCTTCACCAGGTCCTTGACCAATGCCATAATCATATGACTTTTATAAACGAAATTTATAAATTGTATATACATTAAGAAAATTCAAACGTTTATAGAAATTAAATACCTGACATTTTTTTATATATTCAATAGCTTTATCTACATTAATTCCACTAAAATCGTTCAATATATATGATATGGCACATGCACAATATACAAACCGCATGTCAGATTCCATGCCTTGATATGTTTGAGTGAAACTGTTGAATGTAACATTTTAAAATATTTATCAGATTGCATAATAACAACTATGAAAAAAGATAAGTTCTTACCTTCCATCCTTATTTTGCAGATATTTCATTGCATTAATTATCGCCGACTTATCTACACGTGATAAATCATCTCCTAAGATGAGTAAAGAAGTAAGAGCGGTATAAGTCATTGCAAGATTTGACGCATCGAATGGTAACCTTGACGCACGGCTCTTCAAATGTTAAATTCATATTGTATATAAGTATCCCATTAATTTTTAGTCATTGTATTTTAATAAAATTTTCTTACTTACTCCGTTTGGGTTATATGGAAGACCTGAAAATGGAGAACCCCTGAAACCACAAATCCTTTCGTTAAGCTCTGAATTTCGATTATGCGAAATTATTATTAATGAATTCACGTGTCATCCATATGTTGGTTTGTATGAAAGCACCTGGATTATTTTCATCAGGTAAAATTTGTTGAGCATATATCCAATTAATCCAATTATTTATTCGTTCTTGTGTAAATTCGGTTTCAAGAGCACCCAAAAGATCCAAACCCGATAAAGAATAAAAAGCCAATGTCATCCTAATATGTTGTTAAAAAATGAAAGCAGTAAAACTAGGTTAATAAAAAGGTTTTTATACTTATTGAAAAGTAATTTTATTCTTGGAGGAATTACCTATGAGTATCATTACTTTCATATGGTTTTGGAAGAAATTCTAAACACCGCTTAAAATATCCTATAGCTTTATCACGATCAGGTTTCAGGGGTTCTCCATTTTCAGGTCTTCCATATAACCCAAACGGAGTAAGTAA
>CAJVPM010002248.1:0-10196 GCA_910592325.1 Scutellospora calospora | reverse complement strand
ATTAAATAAAACTATAAAAAGTTTTATTAGTAGCATGTTTCAAATTTTTACCAAAATTTTAATTTATCATGATAATCTTATGAAAAATGATCTACATATCCCCTACTCTTAATCTTATCAAATCCTACAAACTCACAATTACATTTTACAAAGTATTAGCTTATAGTAATAACAACTTTAATAAAGCAGCTAATATACTTACACAAACTCACCAAAATCTACTACTTCTTGAATTCAAGTATACTAATCTATATAATCCTAACTTCTATATTAGATGGAAAAACTTTAATATAGAACAATCTGCTCACAAACTTATTAAAATAATATATAATGCTTATATTATTGCAATGTAATCATCACAAAACCAAAACCAAATATGAGCTCATCTATATAACTAAGTTGACTGAAATTCAATATAGCTATATCTCAACAATAATAATAAACAATTACATAAATTTACTTACTTCAAACTTAGTAAACTCAAAACTTTTCATGTTAAACTTCTACATAACGAACTACCTACACTATTATATTTACAAAAATACTACTCAAATATCATATCAAATAAGAAATGCTTTAAATACAACCAAACAGATTCAAAACTCTATTAGATCACAAATCATAATAACAATATTTTATAAAAAATTATTTTACATTCAGTAATTGAAATTCTTAATAGAAATTACTTAATTCTAACTTAATATATTACAAAACTCTATTATCTACTACTCTTTGCTCCAATTACATACAGACTTCTTTAATACTATTAGTTTATATATATTATTTAAAGAACTTATACCATACATACTTATTCAAACAATTTGATTATATGCTAACTTACTTCAAACTGCTTTACAGCTAACTATCAAGTTGCTTCTCAAACTTAATACAAAAATTCATGAACAACTATAGATATCTTATTGTTCAGAATATGCTAACTAAAAACAACAATATAATATCTATATACTATATTCAAATACTTAATCTAATCAAAGAAATAATTAACAACTTTACTATAATTCATATAAACTATATAACTCTACAGTTCTCTTCCTCAATACAATCAAACTTTACTAACTAAACTCGCTATACAAAAACTTTTAGCCTAGCTATTACATTAGATTAAATATAGCTTTTTTACTAATTTCATTTTTTCTAATTAAATCTAGATAAGTCTTGAGTATTCTAGTAGGTTTAGATCACAGATAATTCTAAATTAGTTTAGCTTTAGTACTACTTTAGTTTTAGTTATTTTATTATTGTCTGAGCTTCAATTCTTGTATGTAATTTATTATTAAGTAGTTTTATATAAACTCTTAACTATATTTTACTCAATAAAGATAGAGACAAGACCTCATCTCAACTTACGAGTTAAAATTTCAAAAAAAGAATTAAAAAAATATATTTAATTTTTAAATATAATTTTTTTTTTTTTTTTTTTTTTTTTTTTTTATTGTTATTAAGGCCACTTTCTTAGCTGATTAGATTTTATTAGATTTTATTGATTTGTTAAGGCTACTTCCTTAGCTAATTAGATTTTATTAATTTGTAATTACAGAATTACTATAGTAGTAATCTTCTAAGGTTTTACAGTTATATGATGATGTATAACAAGCTACATGTACAACTTAAGTCATTATCTAATTTAAGTAGTCTGCTATACAGATAATTGACTATCTGTTAGTTCTATACTATGCTGCTATACCTGCAACTCATCTATGAGTTACCTATTTAAATACTCTAATCATTAACTCTTCTCCTTATTTTAAACTAATATCACTACTATATCTGACTGCTTAAGCTAGTTAACTTACCTGTGGATCTATTTACTGCATGACTTAGATCCTCTCAAGATGCAAATTGCACAACATATTGTAAGCATGCAGAGCTCTGGTTAACCTCAGAAGTGATTCCTACTAGTATAGTTATATGCTTATTTCACAGATTCATCTGAATTAGACTCTTGTTAATATTTGTACAAATCTAGTTCTTACTGTATCTCTCTACCAGATATAGTCTTCCAAGTTCTAGCTAAATGTTTTATGAGGTAGATTCTTCTAATCTAGTTAGCTGCTAAACCAAGTTGGTGTTGTCACTAATACAATATATCAGGTTATATTATATAGTAAACTTACTCACATCTATCAATCTCATATTCTTCATACTCAGATTTTTCACTAGATTAGGCATTAACTGACTTAACTGTTGAAATCTATACTACTTCACCAAAATTGGAATTTCTACTATACAGATCCTCTGCTCATAGATTCTATAAAGATTTATTTATACAATGTAACTCAAATATTGTATTACACTTCTAATATCTAATTGATATTAGTGCAATGTAATTTACAAGATTGTAACCCTAAAAACAGACAAAGTTTACTATAAGTTGAGTACTAAGCTTCAGGTAATTATTCAAATTCATCAATAGTAGGATTTGAATTTCAGACCTCTTGTATAGCAATCTAGCAACCTAACTACTATACTAAGATCATTAGACCTTATTAGTTTTTATTACAGAACTATCATATAAATAGTTTTCTAAGGTTTTATAGTTATATGATAAGTATACAATAAGCTATATATACAACTTTAGTCATTATCTATTAAAGTAGTCTACTATACAGACAATTGATCATCTGTTGGTTCTATACTATGCTACTATATCTGCAACTTACTTGTGAATTACCTATTTAAATACTCTGATCATTAACTTTTTTCTCTATTCCAAACTAATATTACTACTATATTTGACTACTTAAGCTAGCTAACTTTATATATAGATCTATTTACTACATAGCTTAGATCCTCTTAAAATATGTATTACTTAATATATTGTAAGTTTGCAGAGCTTTGGTTAACTTCAAAAGTATTATCTACTAGAGTAGTTATATATTCATTTTACAGATTCATCTGAATTAGAGTCTTATCGATATTTATACAAACTTAGTTCTGACTATAGCTTTCTACTAAATATAATACTTCAAGTTCTAGTTAGATTTTTCATAAAGTAAATTCTTCTAATTTAGTTAGCTACCAAGCCAAGTTGGTATTGCTATTTGTGGTTAGCACTAGGCTACAAATTTATAATAGTTTTACTTATACCTATTGATCTCATATTTTTCATTATCAGGTTTTTCACTAGATCAAGTATTAACTAGCTTGACTATTGAAATTTGTACTACTTTATCAAGCTTAGAATTTCTACCATGCAGGTCTTCTGCTCATAGATCCTATCAAGATTTATTCATATAATATAATTTGAATATTGCATTATACTTCCAATATCTAATTAATATTAGTGCAATATAATTTATAGAGTTGTAAACTCTAGAAATAAACAGAGTCTGCTATAAGTTAGGTACAAAGGTCTAGGTAATTATTCAAATTCATCGACAATAGAATTTAAATCTTAGACCTCTTGCATAGTAGTCTAGCAACTTAACCACTATACTAAAATTACCAGACTTCTTTTAAATATAAATTTTAAAATATATTTATAAGTATTTATTAGTAAAAATTTTAAATTTGAATTATTTTTTATATTAATCTAATCTTAGTCAAATTTTATAATTAAAACTAAATAACTTGTTTTTTAACTTTTATTAAAAACTTAAAGTAAATTTGCATAAAAATATTTTATAAGATAACTAATAAATACTATATAAAATTAATTTAAACTAAAAATTTAGAATAAAAAAAATTTTTATAAAATTATAAATAATTTTTAAAATTTTCAAATTTTAAATATAAAATTACATAAATTTAAGATATTTTAAAATTATATTTAATAAAGTAATTAACTTTTAAAATTAATAGATAATTGGATCTAAAAAGTATTATTAATAGTATAATATATTACTAGTAGTATAAGAAAATTTAATCTAATAATATAAAATTTATTAATAATCTAATAATTAAAAAAAATTATATCAAATAAAAAAGATCAATAGTATTTGAAATATATATTCAGATTTATTTTTATTTTTATTTTTTTAAATTCAACCTGTAGGTTGAAGTGAGATCTTGTTTCTATCTTTATTGGGTAAAATATAGTTAAGAGTTTATATGAAACTACTTAGTAATAAATTATATATAAGAATTAAAGCTCAAATAATAATATTATTACTAAAGAACTAAAGTTAATCTAAAGCTAAAGCTATATTAGAATTATTTGTGACCTAAACCTACTAGAGTGGTCAAGACTCATCTAAACTTGATTAGAAAAAATAGAATTAGTGAAAAAGCTATATTTGATCTAATGTATTAGCCAGGCTAAAAGTTTTTGTATAGTAAGTTCAGTTGGTGATATATTGTTATGTTGAAGAGAAGGACTATATAAGTTATATAGTTGTTATAGAATATATGATAGTTTTGATTGTTTTTACTATTTTGTTAAAAGTTTGAATATAGTATGTGAATATTATGTTGATGCTTCTAGTTGGCATATTTAGAGCAGTATGGTAACTATAGTTGCTCATAAATTTTTGAATTAAGTTTAAGAAGCCTATATTTGATTATAGTTTTGGGATAACCACATTGTAATAGTATGAGCATTGTATATTGTTTTAATTAGCTAATGTGTAGATTGTTCTATAAAGAAGTTTTTTCAAATGATATAGAAGTTTGGATTATATAAATTAGTATATTTAAATTCAAGAAATAGTAGTATTTGATGATTTTGTACAAGTATATTAGCTGTGTTATTTAGATCATTATCACTATAAGCTAATACTTTGTGAAGTATAAAAGTAAGTTTGTAGGATTTGATAAGATTGAATAGAGTATGCCAGATGGGTCAGTTGTTATACAAGTAATGATGTGAGAGATTTATTTTTGTTTGAGTAAGTTTTTGATATTTGTTTATTACAGATTATAAGTCTGTATAGATATTAATTTTGCAATAGTGAAGAGCTATGCTAATTGCTAATAGTATTGTGAGTAGTTCTGTTTTATAAGATAATAGCAAGTATTAGACTTGTGTAGTAAAAAAATTGTTATAGAGTTGTTCTCAACTTGTACCTATCTAATATCTATAGAGCAGTAATTAGTTATCAAGTTGTGAACTGATCTATCTATATAGAAGATTAAATTTGTAAGATTAGAATTAGAAATTGCAATATTATTTAGATAAAGAGATAAGTTGTTTGAGTTAAATATTTCTAAAACAGGATTATTATAAATAATAATGTTTGAAGTAAGAGATATATAAAGTAGATATCTATTTGCAGTTGCATAGATAAGATTCAATAGTTAGCATTAAATTTAAGTTGTTTTGTTTAGTTGTTGGAAATTTTTCTTCTCTAAAATCTTGTTGATAGAGTAGCTAAAATATTAAAAATGCAATAGTTTTAAATTCTGTTAGAGTTTAGATTGTATCTAAAGTAAGGACTACATGTTGTTAGTAGAATTAAATAATAATCTGTATATGAGTAATCAATATTATATATCAAATGTGTGATAGAGATAGTGTTGAGTTATGAGTTAAATAAATAGACTTTGCTAATAGTTATTAAGTTATCATCTTTAATTGTAATTAGCTATAGTTTTGGTTTATTTTTATTGAAGTGTCTAGTAGTATAACTAAAGTAGTTGTTAGATATAAGTGGTAGTTGTTGTATAATTTTTTTGTCAAGAGAGTTTTTAGCTAGAATGTTTTCAAGAAATTTGAACTAGGTTAGAGTTTTGCCTGTAGACAAGTAGCTAATTTGTAAAGATAAATATTCTTATTTTAAAAGAACACTATTATTCATTGTAATGAGTTAGTCAAGATAAAGTATCTTTTTAGTTTTGAGTTGTTTTTTGAATATATTATAGGAATTGTGTTGGTTAAGCAGTTGTTCAAAGAGGTATACAGTATGTATAATAGTTTTTGGCCAAATTATACTTGAGTATGTATCAAATATTTATATATTCAAATATTGAAGTAGTTGAATAATTTTAAAATTAGTAGAGTATTTGTTTAATCCATCAATAATTAGATTAGGATGCTACAAGATATTTATGGTAGACTATAAATTATTTTGCAACTGTTGAATATGAATTTTTGTTGTAATTTCTAGAAGGTCAGAATTATTAAAACGAAGTAGAAATTTTGAGATATAATGTTAGAGCTCTATATTCTATATATTATTGATTTTATAAATGTTATAGTTAAGCATAGTACTATTAAGAATACTTTGTAGATCTGGTAATCTTAGTGTAGTAGTTAGATTGCTGAACTGCTATGCAAGAGGTCTAGAGTTCAAATCCCACTGTTGACAGAATTGAATAATTATCTAGATATCTGTATCTAACTTACAGTAAACTCTGCCTGTTTCTGGAATTGTAACTCTGTAAATTACGTTGTATCAATACTAATAGGATATTGGAAGTGTGATTAGGTGTTTAGGAGAGCATAACATTACATGAATAAATCTTAATAGGATCTATGAGCAGAGGACCTGCATGGTAGAAATCTCAAGTTAGGTGAAGTAGTACAGATTTTGACAGTTATACCAGTTAATATCTAATCTGAGAAAGAAAAATTTGCATATAAAAAGATCAGCAAAATAGATACGAGTAAGTTCTGAGTACAGAAGAATCAATGAAACAGATGCGAGTAAGTCTGTTATATGAGATTATATAGCAACACCAACTTGGCTTAGCAGCTAACTAGATTTGGAAGGATCTGTCTCATGTGATATTTAGCAACAAAGCAAGCAACACCAAGCAACAGATTTGAGAGGATCTATTTTATGTGATATCTGAAGACACAGATAACTAACTTAGTGGAAGGCTATAGTAGAAACTGGGTTTGTATGAACATCGAACAAAAGTATATGCAAGCTAGATTGGGATATAGCATAGTATATTTGGGTATCACAGTACCTATCGATTAGGAAGTTAGTAAAGAGGTACTTGAGATAGGCTTAGGCTTCGAATTATAAA
This sequence comes from Scutellospora calospora, assembly GCA_910592325.1. NCBI lineage: Eukaryota > Fungi > Glomeromycota > Glomeromycetes > Diversisporales > Gigasporaceae > Scutellospora > Scutellospora calospora. Next base: position 3,263 of record CAJVPM010002248.1, on the reverse strand, counting down.
GTTTGTAGATTCATGTCAGCTCTGTTAATATCTTCTAAAAATGGAAGTAGTACAGGGTTAGGAGAATTTAGATAATAAATAATAGCAGAATAGGAATGGCATATAGCTATAGAGTTTAAATAGAGAATTTTCTAATAAATTTTAGGTATAGCAGCTAGTGTAGAACCTTCGAGCAAACTACTTAAATTAGACAATCTAAAGTTGTACATGTAGCTAGTTGTACTCTCACATATGTAATCATTGCTCAAAACTATCTATACCAATAAAAATCTTGCTGATAGCATGTTTATCAAGTAAAAAAAAAAAAAAAAATACTTTGTGAGAGATTTGATTTATGCTTTGCTGTAGTTAGATATATTAAAAGAATTTGTTCACAAGTTGTTTTTGATAAAACAATATTGTGAATACAGTATTCAAGTGTTAGAATAATAACTGTATTTATAATATATGCTACTTGTTTGTTAGTTATTTGTTTAGTTTTGAGTATATTTATAAGATTACTAGACTCTTGAGTAATAAGTTTGATTTGTTGAGTTTGTTAGTAACTTAGAAGGAACCAGAAGCCTAAAATTTAAAAGAAGTATTTTTAGCTAATAGAGTAATAGATTGTTGTATAAATTTAATAGGTGTTAGTTTTTTTGCATTAGTACTGAGAATAAACTTGAATAGATTAACTTGTATATTAGTTATTATGAAAAAGAATAAAGTGAGTATTAGAATTTGCTCAAGCTCATCTTTTGAAAAGGCTATTCACAATGTATCATCTATGAATACCAGAACAGAAATTAATATTTGGAGCTAATTAGACTTTTTTTCTTTAAAATTTGTAATCCAAGAGGCTTCTAAGCTATAGCCTTTATGTTAGTTAACGATATATAATATTAAGGAGTTATAATAGATACACTAAAGCAAAGGTGTAATTGTTTCTCTTTAGTTTATTCTATTTTTAACTGTATATAACTGTGTTAATTCAAAGTTAGTAATAACTTTGTTAGAACAGTTTAAGAGCAAGTTGAGTATAATTTGAATAAGTTGAGATAGAAACTGAATTCTTTCAAGAGATTTTTGAAATAAATCTATATTAACAAAGTTATATACTTTGCTCATATTTTGTGATAATAGCCAAAGCTTCTTATTATTATAGTATAAGTTCTCAATAATGTTGTTGAAAATATGAATTAGAGTTGAGGTACTGTTTCCTAGGAGGGCAACATAGTTAAATAGAAAAAGAATTTGTTTAGATATTAAAGAGATATTAAGGCAATTTGTAAAGATTTTTGTTAAAGTTTTTTGATATGTTCAATAAAGCTAATTAGTCTAGTATTATATAGATTGCTATCAAATACTAGCTTTTTTGATATTAGAAAGATATATCTCTCTTTCTATTGTTTTGGAATTGTTTGCATATTAGACATCTGATAAGCAAAACTGTGCCTAATTGTAAGAACAGATCACTATCATGTTTAAGCATCTTATAGCTTATACCTGATAGGTTACATGCTTTGTTATTAGAGAGATTTTTTAGTATATTGTATAATAATATAACAAAGCTAAAATAGTAATATTCACATTACTTGATATTTAGTTCAAATCTTTGAACTACTTTAATAATCAATAGCCTGCATTAAATTTTATATAGTATTATTTTAATTTCTCATAGTCAATTTTTGATTTATATATAATGAATATTTTGAAGTCTTATCTTATTATATATAACTCTTGATAAGAAAAAGTATGAATAGAGATTTAAAAAGGTTATAAGAGGAATATGTATAATATTTTGGGTTTTAAAATATAGTGCACATGTACTACAATGCATCCTTTAATTTAGCTAATTAAATTTGTAAATCATTTGTACAATATGAAGATCTTGTATAACAAAAACAAATATTTTTTCTTTAAATTTTTTAAAAAAACTTTAATATCTCAAAATTTCGCCTATGAAACTGCCTTTGGGATTCTAATTAAAAAAATTCCTTGCAAAAATTTGCATATACTACTATCTAAATAAAATCTTAGGCCTTGCTCTAACCCTAAAGTAAATTAAAGTTATTTTTTTTTCATCTAATTCAGGTAGTGATATTTCTCTTTCTTTTTGTTTTCTGGCTAACATTTGTATTTTTTTCTCTTTTATTGCTGAAATTAGACAAATAAAAAAATTAATAAGAGGCAATAGCATAGCATTTTTATATTCGTCTAAAGATTCTGGCTCTTCAAGTAATAGTAGTTTTTTTTTGAGCTCAGATCTTTCTTGTAATACAGAGTAAGCGAGTTCTCTTCCAAAAGCTTTGCAATTAGTGGCAAATGGAAGTGGATATAGTCTTTAGTCAACTAATTACATGAGGATTACAGTTTGATACCACTGATATTGATACAGCTATTAAAAAAAGATTAACTCAACATTATTTGCTATACCTTCAAATATTGTAATTCTCGAACCTAGCAAAGCACCAAGCAAAAACGAGCATGTTCATAAAGCTATCGATATGTATCTAGATGATTTTAGTTATACAGAAAATAATATATTAAATTTAGTATGTGATAAAGTGATTTATCATCATATGAAGGATTATAAGAGTGAAGAGCAAACAGTGTATTGTATTTTAGAACAATAGCATATGAGCAAAGTGATATGTAGTGCGCTAATTTTTGCCTTTTCCAGTTATAGACTTTTTGGTCTTGCTACAAAACTTGGCGTTAAATTTCTTGATAAACTTGAAAAAGTTGCTGATTATTGAGCAACATTTCAAGTGCTAGAACTTATATAGACAGCAGTAGAAGTTGCAATTCATAAATATGCTAAAGAAAAAAAAATTTCTATTAATGATATTTTTAAAGAAGACAATAATCTTCTAAAAGTGTGGTATAATTTTTACTAGTGAGCAGGGTATCTTAAATTGCATAAATATGGAATTCAGATAGCTAACTTTGATTTACAAATGTATAGCTTGAAGGCATTCGCACCTTTATTTCCTATTACAAGGAGATATAGATACATGGAGTCTGTGGTACAATTTATATCAGACTTATATAGTAAGCTACAACTTCTTAAAGATCTTTGCTTAGTACCCTCAATTAATTTAACACAAAAAAGGCATAATCTCACTATCGATAAGGCGCTAGAAACATTTGAGATAAAATTCTTAAAAGAAAATATAACTGGTCAAGTAACAAATTTAGAAAATTTAGGTCTGGTGATCTTAGTGTAGTGGTTAGGTTGCCAGACTGCCATGCAAGAGGTCTGGGGTTCAAATCCCACTGTC
>CAJVPM010002247.1:0-10199 GCA_910592325.1 Scutellospora calospora | reverse complement strand
ATGCTTAGACAAAACTTTTCTTTCGAGTCTCAAATTAAGAGTAACTAAGCAGCATTGAAGCTTTATCCTAAAGAGGATAAAGCACGACGGTGGGGTCCTTCCACCTTTACAAACATCTTGAACACTTGGAATATTAAAGAACGCATAACTATTCAAGTGTTTAATTAAATATTGCCCATTAAGCTGACGTACTAGCTCAACTGTCACGTCATTTACGGTCGATGTAGACAATAAATAGTGTAAAGGTACGTAAGTGTACACGTAGGGGTTTGATACCGAAATTAATTTACTTGGCGAGATCATGATCCGTGACGTAAAAAAAAAAGATGGACCAAGAAAAATATAGCAAGGCAAGGAAAGTCATATTTATATAAAAAAATTTTAAAAATATGAGAATCGGAGAAATGTTTCAATAATTTGAATATAGATAACAAGCAGAATAATAAAAATGCAGTTCAAATTATGCCTAACAAATTCTTTATTAGTTCTACAAAAATAATCAATAAAATCTAATTGCACAAATGTGCAAAAAAGAAGTACTTTATTATAGAATTTAAATGTTACTTGATTTTAGAGAGGCTATATAATATAAATAACTCATATCACGCGAATTATGTCTAGAACGCGCGACTTGCAATTGTAACATAACTGTGTAATATTTCGAAAATATAATGTTGATTACAGATTATTGTTTATCATACAAATTTACTTAATTTATTTATGATACGTAATTAATTTATGGTTTGATAGCATGCTTTTCCTGATAATTATTTCTTCATCTTAGATAAAGTTAAAATCAGGTGACCAATATTAGAACGATAAGGTATTACCTGATATGTGTACTTACGTCACACAGATAAAATCCATTTAAGCCCCAAAATTCGGAAATGAATTAGATGATCATTAATTTTTAAATAGATTCTTCGTCTCATAAATACGAATTCGACGAAATATCAGTGTTTCATAAAATAAGGACAGATTTAAAAAACAATAAAAATTTCACAATATAAATTCGAAATTAGAAAACAAAATATCTAAAGACTCTCATTATGCAAATAAACTTTTTTATAAATAAAGAAATATCTTTTATTTTCTTTCGAAACTCTATAGTTTTTTTCTAATTGTTTTCGAGAAAGGAATTTCTCTTCCATCACGCCTTATAGATCTGTTTAAAAAGTTTTAATATATGAACCTCCAAAAAAGAAGAACAGCGTTTCAATTAATCAAAAATTAGTAATTTTTAAATGTGAATAGTAATTGGAATTTTGTAACGATCACATTGATATCATCCATAATTGGTATTTCTGTTATTAAATTATAAAAGTTGTCGGTAAGACAACTTTGCAAAATATGCGTAAAGTACTCCGATTGCCCAATTGTGGATATTGTGATAATAATTTCTCGAAACCTAGGCGTTGCTGCATCGCTAAAGAAAATCAATTCTTTTTTTATCAAAGAAAAATATTCTGTAAATAAAATAATGTTTATTATCTTTTGTTTTACATAAATAGGTAAATAATTAGGCTGGAAAATCTTAATAGCACATCGTGTATTTTTTGTACGTATCATATATTATTTATCTTATCATCAAGTTTCGTTAAGTCAGGGGTTAAGATTTAGATTAAAATTTATGTTAGGGTTAGATTAGAGTATAGTCTATATACAAAAATTTTTCGTAAGGATTGTTTTTTTTAGAATGTATATGATCTTTTTCATCTTCGGACCGTGTAATCTCATTGTCACAATAAATTACTTTTTTTTTTTTTAATCACTTTGCTATAACTTTTAATATTACAGATCATTCAATATAACTACGCCAGGGAAATCACATGATAAAATAAATCATTCATAAAATAATGATAACTTTGTAATTTATGTATATTTAGGTAATTTTGTGTAAGTTTCGGTAAATCGAGGAAAATTACATGAAATTTAATTTGCTGAAACTTATGTAAAATAACGTAAAATAACATGTAATGTATTCGTAACACAACCTGCATGTTTTGTATAAAATTGATTTGAATTTGATTGGTTGATATTTTTATCCACCAAGTTGCGTTGTTTCCCAAATAAAATTTAATTAAAAATATCCTCCCATCATACAGTAACTATCGTAGTTGAATAAAACATATGACCGAAATTTATTTCGAAACAAGTTACGACTTAAGATGTTTCGACAAACGCTGAAACAATTTTTAGTCACATGTATATATCAAATTTTACCGAGGTATATTCTTAGTTTCCTTTATGATTAAGTTCTTTGAATTCAAATTTTTTATGATCGAGGTATGTCAAGTCTTTTTCTATTCTCAAAATGGTTATCTATGTTATGTCGAGAACATTTCTAACGAGCAATTATTTTTTTTTCTACTCAGTTCTAATACATGAAACACTGATCAAAAAAAAAAATTATATTTTTACTAGGAAATATATTGTAGAATAAAATACAAATCTTTACTTAATTACTGGGTAATAGACAATATTTAAATATAATTATTATATTCTAATAATATATTATCTAGTAAAAAATACCACTTTTCTACCAGTGAATAGGGCTGTTAATCAGTCCGTCCAGTCCGTCTTGGTCCAAAGACTTGGTGGTCTTTTAAAAAGTTAGACCCGACTAAGTCTAGAACCAATTTAAGACTAATCAGATTTAGACCGAACGGACTGATCAAGTATTAGAAGAACTTACTAAAATTATGTACCAAATATTAATTAATATATTAGCTAATCTTGCAAATAGAGAGAAGCTTAGATTCTAATAGTGTTTATAATATTAAAACTATTATTCTTAGCAATTGAATAATAATAACAAATAATATAGATATAAGAAAAAGAGCATATATCCTGAAATTGTCTGTTTAAAAGATCTTTAAACCAAAATAAAACTCTAGACCAAAATAGAATTCAAAATTAAAATAGAATAAAAACAGAATAGAATTTAAAAATATTATAGAGCTTAAGAATGAAATAGAACTCAAAGTTAAAAAAGAACTCCAAATCAACTAAACTAAGTTTTGGCTTGACCTAGTAGTATAAACTTATATAAAGTTAGTGATAAAGATAAGAGAAAAGAAATATATAAGAGTAATTAGATTTGTTACTAACTATATTCTATTAATAGATTTAAAAAAATAACTAAATTCTATTGTAATAAATAATTAAAGTTTTAACTAATACAAAACTAAAATAAATTAAAGATATTAATAGATATAACTAAGGTTATTAATAAGTTAAGTTAAACTAGTTTTTAACCTATTCTAACTTGAATTAGATTTACTTTGAAGCTACTTTAGATTCACTTAGTAATTGCTTAGATTTTTAGTCATAACTTTAACTTATTCCAATTTAGATTAAATTTACTTTAGTTCTATTTTGAAGTATACTACTCTATTAACAACTCTAGATATAATTTTAAATAAAGCAACTAACTTAAACTATAAAATAACTAAGGTATAAATAAGATTTATCTATAGTTAATTTAATTCTACTATATAGTATTACAAAAATTTTCTAAATTAACTAGCTAAAATAATATTTCAAATCTATAAACAAAGAAAAAATCTTATATAATCTTGTAAAAATATATTATTTTTAAAGAAAAAGAGACTAATTTTATTAATTCAAAACTATATAATAAAATAATCATAGCTAAATACTATAAAAAATAAAAGATCTTTAGTATTAGTAGTTCTAAATTTTAGAATAATAGTTAGTATTATAACAAAAAAATTATTAAATATATTTAGATTAATTATTAATTAGCCTTTATTTACTATTATTATTACTACTAATAGTAATTAAAAAAGATTTTAAAACAACTAATTAATTAAAAGCTAGTAATAAGAAAAGTTATAATTCTAACTAATTTGCAAATAATAGAAATATTAGATAAAACTTTACTCTTAAAGATAAACTAGTTTAAAAAGATATATATTTGAATTTATTTAATAAAAAAAGCTATTTATTAAATATTTAAATAAATAGTTTAAATTGCTAATTTATTAAATATAAAGTAATAAATTAAAACCTTTACTTAAAACTTGTACTAATATTAATAAAAAAATAAAAATAATAATAGTAATTATTTTGATAAATATAAAGAAGAAAAGCTAAAAAAATTAGAAAAATTTATAGTAAAAGAAATAATACTAGAAAAAAAAATAGAATTATATATTAATTCTAGAAAGATATTTATAGTTTTATTATTTATTTAATTATAATAAAAAATTTTCTACTCTTATAAATAATACTAAGCTAGTAGCAACTTTAAAAAAAATTAAAAGATTAGTATAAGCAGAAATATTTTTTTTAATTCAGCAGTCATACCATGACTTTATTTAGATTTGTTTTCTAATTAAAAACAATATTAATTAACTATATACTATCTAATGTCTAATTTTTTAAGCTTTGACTCACTCAGTTATCCCAAAGATACCTATGTATGATCTGCTATAGTGACCTTTGTCCTATACTAATATAACTTATAAAGTTTATAAATTACATATAAGTAATAGGAAGAACACCACAGCCCATCATGACTAACTTAAAAACCAACTTGCTACTATTCTCTTCTTTACTTCTCTAGCTATTCTATCTAATACTATTTTAAGACTAATATTATAGTTTTCTGTATTCTCATCTACTCTACTGCTTGCTTTTTTTGTTGTAGCTTCCTTTTTTAATTGCTTTTTCCTTTTTTCTACCTGTATGAATTTTTCTTTCCTAGAGATGTTTTCTTTTTTCTTCTATGCTTCTGTGTTTTTATACTATTTTTTCCAGATTTCTTTATATACTAATTCTATCCAAGTATATCAGAAAAAGCTCTAAAATCTTATTGTAATTCTTTCTGAGCCTAGTAGTGCCTAGATTTTTTCTGTATTTTCTTTGTATAGGATTCTTTTTATCTATTTTTTCCTTTTTTCTAATTTCTTTTCGAGTTCCTGTTAAAGGACTTTTTGCAAGTTTTCTAGATTCTAGTTTTTCTCCTTCCTTTTATTTTTCTGTAGTCATTTCTATACTTCTTTTTCAATTTTTTCTAGTATTTAGTATACTTTTTTATATGTAATTAGGTAGTCTATTGTTTAATTTTCTCTACTACATCTTTTGCATAGACTGTTTTTGTACAGGTGTAATTTTCTGCTATTTAGAACTCTAATTTTTAGAAGGAGGTTTTCAATACACTTAATCTTAAAAAGATATAAATAGTTTACTTCAGAATTTTGGAACTGCTTATAGCATCCTTCTAAAATTCCTTTGAAAGCTTTCTAGTTTTATTTCTAGATTCTTAATTAGTATCTATTGTCATTCTTTTTTCTTAGCTATATTCATTCTGCTTTGGATGATGTTTCGACTACTCTTTTAATGAATGCTCTTAGCAGAGTTTCAAGATTTAGCTCTTTTTATTCTAGTATATACTTTATACTACTATTGCTAGTATTGTTTAATTTTATAGTATAAGCTATTTGCGATCCCTCTTTTGCTAAGCTATCTGCTAGATCATTATAAGTATCACTAGAATAGCTTTTGATTTTTGTAAATCTCAGTTGTAATGCTTTGCTTTTGCAAGCTTTTTGGATTGCATGCAGAATATTGCTATTTTTAAACTTTGGCTATTCTCATACTTTTACTTTTTTTAGATATTTCTCAATTGCAAAGATTATACAGACACTATCTATTCTTATTTCTACTATACATTTATTTAGCAACAAAAGAATCACTACTAAACAAGCTATCAGCTTCACTCGAGTAGATAAGAACTAGTTTTTAATTCTACTTTTACCTCTAAAAACTATATTATTTGTACTATCTATTTGTACTATACTATATCCCATTATTAGCTTATTACTAGTATCTTCTCTACTAAATAAGCTATCTGTATAAAACATAATTTCTTTTTCTCCTTTGTTTGCTTCTAATTTATCTTTTAATTCTCTTCTTGCTTCTGTATTTACTATAATTTGATTAACTAACTTTGCCTCCTAGCTTCTTTCTATTTCAATATATTCTAAGTTTTTGAACTTTTTGAATTCCTCTACTTTGCTCTTCCTAGTACCTTTTTCTATTTTTTCTAAGTACTCTTTGTTAAATATTACCTGTGATATATTATCTTTTTTTCATATGAAGCTTGAAATGTTATATACTTCTCTTAGAAAAATTCTTTGTTTTTAATCAATTTTTCTTAGTTTGAAGCTGTTATTATATATTCTTGTTTAGCTGCTTTCCTGAAGAATATTCTCACTATCTTTTTTCCAGACTTCTTCTTTTCTTTTCTAATAATGTGTCCAACTCACTCTTCTTATTTTCCTTTCCTTTTATAAGAATCTATTCTTTTTTTCTTTTATCTCATGAAATTTTTTTTTCTATTTTTTGTATCTGGAAGCTTTTTTTCTCTCTATATTCTTCTTTTACCTCTCTTAATTCTTGGTTTTCTAATATTTCCCTTTCTAATACCTTAAACTATTTCATTTTTTTACCTACATATCTTTTTCTTTCTCTTATTTTGAGTTGTCTTCAGATGACTATTTTTTCTTGTTTATTGTCTAGAAGTTGATTTATATACTATAAGTTAAGTCTACTTATATCTGTTTGTACTTCCTTTATATTATATTTATTGAGAATATTGCTGATTAAGCAGTTTTCTTCTTCTTGTAAGTTTGCGAAGTTCTAACTTTCTGTAAATTCATTTTCTACAACATTTAGCTCTAGTTCTTTTACATGTTGCAATACTTTGGCTCCTAGGTTTTTGTATTTTGTTTTCTTCTATCTCATATTGTTGAATAGTAATATACACTCTGCTATACTCATATCTAGCTATTACTGTTTTAATCTTATTATTATTGTTTTACCTACAATTCTGTTAGAATTTATTCTTATAAAAAGCTTTAATATATGATGTTCAATTTGATTTTGCCATAAGCTTACTACTCCAAAAATCTCTTTGTACTAGAGAGTTGTATTTGCACATGTCAAGAGGAGCTCAAGTTTCTATTTTATAAGTCTGAGTATCAGTTGATATATTGAATCGTAAGCTTTTTTCTTGAGGTATATATTAGATAGAAGGTATTTAGGTTTAGGAAGAAGTACTATGTTGTTTATATAAATTATCTAGCTTGCAGAGAGTTTTTTGTGTCTTAGAATATACATTATCTTGTCTATTTCTTTTTTGCAATGAAATATACTGGTTTTTTCTTGCTTTTTTAAACTTATCCAAACTCCTAGAAACTTAGTACTTTCTTCTAGCCTCTTTATTTTAACTTAGCTAGATGGAGTTTCAATTTGTATGAAAGCTTCTTCTGCACTTTGCTTATGAGGCTTTCAAGCTATTGCTTCAGATTTTACACTATTTATTTTGATATTATTGAGCATAAAGAAACTGTTTGAAACTTGAATAATTTTTTGTAGCACAGTTTTAATTCTACTACTCATGTAGTATCATCTGCATAAGCAAGTGCTAAGACCATAGCTTTTTCAGTTTTGAATCTTCTTTTCTCACTATCTACTAGCTATTGAAGTTCTATCTGATAATCTATTCCTAGTTGCTATATTCTTATTAGTAGTGAATCATAAAAGATTTTTCACATTAATGGTGAGATTACTTTCCCTTGATCTATACTATTACCAGCTACAAAAAAATCAGTTAGGCCTTCATCTGTTATCACTCTTATTTTGCGATCTTGAAATATTTGTTTGATGAAAGTAATTAGATTTTCTGGCAATTTTATTCTTTTTATTACAAGTTCTAAAGTGTATATGCTAACTGAATTAAAGGCTTTTCGTATATCTTGAAATGCTATCTACAAATCTTTTTTTTTTTGAATCATATTTTCAACAATGTTGCTTAGGATATGTATAGGTGCTATAGTACTTTTATTAGAGAGTCCTGCAAAGTTTGCACCTTTTAGAATGCCTTTTCAACAAATACTTTACTTAGCTTTTTTTATACTATTTTGACTACAAGTTTTCTAAAAGTCTTGAGTAGCATTATTGGCCTAGTACTTGCTAGGTTAAATTTCTAGTTTGTACTTTTAGGAATTAAATATATTTGTTCTAGCTTCTATTTTTTAAAAAATTTACCTTTACATATTATTCAGTTCATGAATTTTATAAAATGTTTTTTAGTTTTTGTGCTTACTTTTTTAATGAGTTTGTAGCCAATTTCTAAGATACCAGGTGCTATATCTTCTTTTAACATATCAGTAATCTCTGTCTATTCATCTTCAGTTATTTTGCTCATAATACTTGTATACTAGTTTTGGTTGATTCTTTCTTGTTTTTCATAAATTTTTGCCTATTCATAGTTTATTTGTTCGAACTTATGATTTCTTTTTCTGAATTGATCTTAAAATACTTTACTAATTCTTTTTTGATCTTATTATTTTCTGTAACTAGTTTCTTGTTCTCAAACTTATCTTTGCTCTGAACTAATACTCTATTAACTACAATTTTATTATAAGAGTGTTCAAGAAGCTTGTTGAGTATTTGCTTTTAGTTTCTAAACATTAATATGAATCTCTTTTCTATTCTTTTTTTTATTTCTTTTTTTTTTTTAGCTTGCAGTTCCTTTCATACTTTTTCTTTGAGTATATTTTACTATTCTCTTATCTTATTACAGTATTATATGTTTCAGAGCTTAAGCAGATATGGTATACAAATTTTGTATTTTGTGCTTAGGTACTCTATACATGCATCTAATATTGCTCTCTCAAGATTATTTATACCTTATCCTGTAGCCTTAGCTCCTTTCTATATATTCTTCCTAGAACTTGACTCTACTATATGTTAGAGACTTAGTTACTTCTTTTTTATCTAGTTTTTGAAGTCTTGTATTTTAATTGATAGAATATACTCGCTTGCTGCTGCCTATATTACCTTTACGATTGTTTACTACTCTTCATTAATATCTATTTCTGCTTCTCTGTCTATTTTACTTCTCTTTTTCTTTTTTTTTTTTTGCATTTCTAATTACTTTTTCTACTTTTTAACTATAATTGTTCCAATTTTCTTCTATTGCCTTGTGGTATTGGTAAAGTCTTCTTGTTTCTTTTAGTCCCTTTTTGCTTCTTTGTTTTTTTCTTTCTAAAAAACTTGAACTATCTAATTTTACTCAGATTAGTCCATAGTTATTATTTGTAATTGTCTCCATTTCATCTATATTGCTATCTAAAATGAAACTTTTTATATCTTGCATTGTCTATATATAATCTATTCTGGTCAATACCTTACTATTTGACTATAAATACTTAGATAATTCTGGGTTACAAAAATGGAAGGCTTCTACATAGTTAGCATTTTTGAGCTAGTTCATAATTTTGGTTTCACAATCTGTGTTTCTCCTTTTTTCTCTGCTCATGTCTAGTCTTTTATTTAGTACTGTATTGAAATCTTTTAAAACTATATAATACATATTCTTTTTATTCTTAATATTTGTTCTATTAAGAGTTTATGTACTTTTTTTGTTACTTCTAGATTTTTGAGTGGAAGGTAGACTATTCAAACTTGCAAAATCATTCTTCTGAAGAAAAATTCAGCTTTGAGCAAGTATAGGCTATATTTTTTATATACTCCTAGATTTTTTATCTAATTTTGATCAACTAGTAATCTGATTCCTGATCTTTTCTTTTACCTTTTTCTATTTCAGTCCAAAAGTTTGAGTACTTATATTCTCTTGTATTTATCTATTTGCCTTTTGTTTCTTCTATATTAGTTTCAATAATTCCAATTATATTATACCTTTCTGACTTACTGAACTCTGCTAGCTACTCTACTTTTATATTATCTCCTTTTATCCTATTGATATTATGTGTTCTTATCTTTATTCTTTCTTTTACTCTGTTTCTAGTATATATATTGTGGCTTATACTGCTTCTTATATAGTTGGACCTCTATATAATCACACCCTATATAGTCACACCTCTATATAAGCACTTAAAATTATGAAACAGACTTAAAATATAAGAAATAAACCTCTTTATAGTCACAAATTGTTTATAATCACTATCTCCATAAAATTTAATTTTTTTAGTTAATTTTATTAATAATAAACATCTTTATAATCACTAGTTTTTAAATAAATATAGATTATTAAATCTAATTGGTTAATATTCATATCTATACATATTAAAATTTATTATTAAAAATTTTAAAATCTTCAATAATAAATATCTTTTGATCTACTGAACCAATTTGGATAAAAC
>CAJVPM010002246.1:0-10204 GCA_910592325.1 Scutellospora calospora | reverse complement strand
AACTGCTAAATACTTATTTATGATTAATTAATACTCTTTATTCAGAAAGTGAGTATAAAGATGATTTATTAATTAACATTAATCAGTTTAGTTGAAATCATAAACATAAATACTTATTCATAAATACTTAATTCTAAATACTTATTTACAATTAATTAATTACCTAATATCTAGTGATGTGCTGCATACAGTATTATATGTACTGTACGTACTGTACGCAAAAATTCTTGCCGATTACTTCAGCTGAATTCTCCCAACTAATCAGATTGCTAGAAACAACTATACGTACTATACGTTCTGTAAGTACTGTACGTACTGTATGTGAAAAAAATTTGGGTATCATATAAATAGCACATCACTACTAATACTTTTCAAATCATTTCATTTACATTAATTTAGTTGGTGAGTATAAAGATGATTTATTAATATTAATCAGTGTAATTAGAATCATAAATATAAATACTTAGTTCTAAATACTTATTTACAATTAATTACCTAATACCTTTCATATTGTTACTATTATTGGGAGAGCAATAAATCTAGACCTAATTTAGCTTTAATAGTAAACGGAATTTAGGATGTACAGTCTATATCAAGAATTTATAAATAAAAAGGAGAGCTTAACATGATAGATTTATAGTAGGGTTTATGTACGCGAGATCAGGTAATTTATCAATTTAAGAAATCTAATCATTATTAAGTAATATTGATGAATTTAATTTAGAGCATCACGATTTATAATAATAGGATAGTCAAATTCTTTAAAATCAAATCAAACTCTCTACTTGACTTTATCTTTCTAAATAAATCATTATCTATTATAATTCTATCTCTTGTATTTATAGATAATACTATTTGGTATACTCATTAAAGCTATTTAATACAGTTCTGTTCGAAGTTTTTCACTTCGCTCTTATAGTTCTGCTCTATTCATAAATAAAAATATATATATATATAAATAATAAAAAGAAAATTAAATAACTAAATAAAATATAGTTCTGTTTACTACGCAATAACAATAAAAAGAAACCTTAAAGAGACGAAAAAAAAAAAATAATAAAAAAATAAAAAAATAAAATAATAAGATAATAAAATATCATAGCTGATTATGAAATCTGATTGGTTAGAGTTAAGGTGATCTGCAAACATTAGCTAATAGATTTTTTAGATTTCATAATTATCTAAATTTCATAATTATCCATGATATAAAATAAACATCAAGCAGTTCTGTTCTAGCGCTACTCACCTAGCTCATCAACTAAGAGCAGTTCTGCTCTTCCAAGCTACTCTAAGTTATCTATTATTTGATCTATTTGTATCATAGATTTTTTTTAAACTGTGACAATATAGTGAGTGAGTATAAAGATGATTTGTTGATGTTAATTAGTGAAATTAAAATCATGAACATAAATACTTATTCATAAATACTTATTTACAATTGATTACCTTCAAATAGTGGGTGAGTATAAAGATGATTTATTAACATTAATCAGTGAAATTAAAATCATGAATATGAATACTTATTCATAAATATTTAATTCTAAATACTTATTTATGTTGAATTAATTACCTAATACCCTTCAATTCATTTCATTCAAATTAATTTAGTTTATGAGTATAAAGATAGTTTATTAACATTAATCAGTTTCATTAAAATCATGAACATAAATACTTATTCATAAATACTTAACTCTAAATACTTATTTATGATTAATTAATTATCTAATACTCTTCAAATCATTTCATTTGAATTAATTTAGTCAGTGAGTATAAAGATGATTTATTAATATTAATCAGTGGAATTAAAATCATGAACATAAATACTTATCTCTAGATACTATTTACAATTGATTACCTAATACCTTCAAGTGGGTAAGTATAAAGATAATTTATTAGCATTAATCAGTTTTGTTAAAATCATAAACATAAATATTCATTCAAAAATACTTACCTCTAAATACTTATTTACAATTAATTAATTACCTAATACCCTTCAAATTATTTCATTCAAATTAATTTAGTTCATGAGTATAAAAATGTTTTATTAATATTAATCGGTAGAATTAAAATCATGAATATATATGAAGTATCGTCAACTAAAAAAGCCCATTTTTATATATATTTTTATTATAAGATAATTGAGTTTAATCACTTGTTTTGATTTTCAGACTGATCTGAATTAACCAAATTTCATGATTTTGATTAGTTAAAAGTAACAGGCGACTATCGAGTAATCTCATGATTTGCTTGGCCTTGTATAATTTTTCTTTTAATTATCTCTATTTTTTATTATGCAAATCGACTTTCATTTATAATTAAAAAAAAGTTAATCATGTCAAAATATATATAAATCTAATAAAACTCATTTTTTTTAAAAAATGTAAAAATAGGTCCTTTTAGTTGACGACACTCCATATATTTATCACTAAATACTTATTTGCAATCAGTTAATTACCTAATATCCTTCAAATCATTTCATTCACATTAATTTAGTCAGAGAGTATAAAGATGATTTATTAATATTAATTAGTTTTATTAAAATTATGAACATATATATTTATCACTAAATACTTAGCTTTAAATACTAATTTACAATTAATTAATTACCTAATACCCTTCAGATCATTTCAGTTAGTGAGTATAAAGATGAGTTATTAACGTTAATTATTTTCATTAAAATCATAAATATAAATACTTATTCATATCTATTTATCTCTAAATACTTATTTACAATTAATTACTTAATACTCTTCAAGTAGTATGCGACTATTAAAATAGTTAATCAGTATAATTAAAATTATGAACATAAACACTTATTTCTAAATACTTATTTACAATTAGTTACCTAATACTCTTTAAATAGTAGATAAGTATAAAATGATTTAATCGGTTTCATTAAAATTATGAATGTAAATACTTATTTCATAAATACTTATCTCTAAATACTTCTTTATGATTAATTACCTAACACCTTTTAAATAGTCTATAAGCATAAAGATGATTATTAAAATTATGTACACAAATATTTATTCATAAATATTTATCTCTAAATACTTCGTTACAATTCATTACCTAATACCCTTCAAATAGTCTGTGAGTATAAAGATGATTTATTAACATAAATCAGTTTTATTAAAATCACGAATATAAATACTTATTCATAAATACTTATTACTAAATATTTATTTACAATTAATTACCTAATATTCTTCAAATCATTTCTTCATTCGTATTAATTTAGCCTGTAAGTATAGAGATAATTTATTAACGTTGATCAGTGGAATTAAATATGAATATAAATACTTATTCATAAATATTTGTCACTAAATACTTAAATACAATTAATTACCTAATACCCTTCAAATCATTTCTTCCGTTTACATTAATTTACCCGTGAGTATAAAGATGATTTGTTAACGCTAATCAGTAGAATTAAAATCATGAAATACTTATTTATAAATACTTAATTTAAATAGAGAAGGATTCACTTTGGATTAGGTACTGTCTCTGCTGTATAACAGACTTACCAATTGTTGGTATCATTAGTATTTAGCATTGTAATGTGCTACTTTCCCGTTCCTGGTTTCGCGCGACAACGTTGCGCAGCTACTTATTAACTAATCAAATTTATCGTGTAACTTCATATGCATATAAAAGACGTAAAATTGTTTTAAAACGTGATATCCAATAAAAATTGCGATTTATTGTTTTATAATCTTTTCGAAATTTTCCAGGGGCCCCGACTGGGGTCCCATGTTATGATCTGCGGCTCACATATGGTTTTACTACATAATGCGCGTTTGCTACTATTTGGTCACCAGATCTTGATATTTGGTTACCAAATCTGATTGACTAGGCACAAATTAACTCAAGTTAAACCTTAGAAAAAATATTTTTGGCCCTCCGATCTATAAAAATCATATGTCTAACCCATTTTCCCACTATCACAACCCATTTTCAATTTCTAAAGAAAAAATGTTTTATACATCAAGTACGTCAATTTATTTGACCAATTAAATAATTTAAAGTATTATCGTTATCAATTAAATTACATATATCTAGGTCAATTTTAATTGACTCACTATCAGTAGTCAAATTTTTTAAATTTTGGGGGTATTTCGCAAACGCGCCACAATGATAAATGGAAGTTTTCCATAAATTTTATCAGAAAGTTTATTAATAGGACTACAAAAGCCAGTATAACTAATAAAAAAATCGACCCATTTATTTATGTTGCAGGTGTAAATTACAATGAACTAAATCAGATTCATGAAGTCGCTCTACTATTGATACTATATCTATAGTAATATTGATTTTTCTAATCCATGTACTGTAATTGTTGAACTACGTATTATCCTTTAAAAATTGGCTCAGGTCACATGTCAAACAGTCCAAAACTAGAATAAATTCTTGGGTTTTTGAATATTTGGTTAATACATAACAGTTTACAAGACATTTAACAAACTTATTAAGATGAAAATGGGACATAGCCTATAATATATGCACATTTTAATAATTAGTCAAAACAATATATAAATAAACAAATAAATTTAAACGTACTTCTTCTAACCATCTTTTGCTCATTTTATTATACTGATTAAATTTTTTAAGAATAACTTCTTGTTCACCAAACCTCTCAAGAACCTTTTTTTCAGAATTCCATTTAATGTATGGACCATCATTCTACCTTGCCGAAGAAAAATCACCTCTAGTTTTGTATTTAACCATCTTAAAATTTTCATAAGGAATTCATTCAAAAATTAAATCATGTGAAGTTGCATTTAATTTAGCATCTTGAATTATTTTATCTAAATCAATATTTCCTGAAGTCCACATATCAAAGCATTTCTTTAAATATTTCTGAGACAGAATTTTATAGCATTAATAGAAGCTTGATAATTATTATATATATATTCTACACCTTCCTGTTGAGAGACATTCTATTTTTCTTTACGGTCATCTAAAGAATTTATTAAATGAGTTTTCTTTAATTTGTTAATTGAATTATCATTATGAATCCAACTTTGTATAAATTTAAAATGTTGTTGAGGTATTGTATTCTCATAATCTATAAATGCATAAACCTTATCGAAATATTCATTGATATCAAGCAAATTGATGCCATTTGTATCCATAATTAGTATTATACTATAAAATATGTTTATTTTTTTTAATTATGTAATGTTATAAAACAATTATTATTTATAATGCCATTTATTTTTAATTACAAAGAAAGATCTAAAGAAAAAAACAAACCATATAGTAAGGGATATGAGGTTAAAATGCAAATTGCAATACTACTGAAGGAAAAGTTTTTTCTTTTGGTCACTGTAACAAATGAAGTAGCATTTCAGATCTTTTCTAAACAAATAAAATAACAATATAGTAACATTACAACATTAGGATAGCCATTTCCCTACATAAAAAAATGTTGCAACAAAAATCGATATCTAAATTTTGCTATTTAGTATGGATTACACAAAATTTATACTATAAATGATTTATTACTGTATGTACTAAAAGTTACGTTACAAATTGATTTAATTTGACGTAAACTTTAATTTGTTTATTAGAAATCCAAGTAATTCGATTATGAGTAAATACCGTTTACACTACATACACTAAATATAAATGGTTAGAATTAAGTGTAAAGAGTCGTTTTTTATTTAATTAAAATTGAAGAATGCATTTATTTACCATGGTTCTTTTAACACAATTGCTTGTTGTTCGAAGAGAAGTAAGGTTATTTATTAATAAGCCTAATGGAAAGAACCAACAAAATTCGCGAATTAATTTCTTAACATAAATCATTCTGTGAATTAGATTTATTCGGATGCCTCATAAACTATAGTAATTGATTGTATATTTAACGTTCATGCTGATTTACATTTTTTTTTCAAATATTGTACAGTACTCATTTTATTGTTAATATTTAATGAAATTTTATCGGGAAATTAAATAATGTTAACCTTCAAAAAATCCAATAATACACATATACAAAATTGTGGACGCACCTAATTTTCAAAATATGA
Source organism: Scutellospora calospora (assembly GCA_910592325.1). Classification (NCBI taxonomy): domain Eukaryota; kingdom Fungi; phylum Glomeromycota; class Glomeromycetes; order Diversisporales; family Gigasporaceae; genus Scutellospora; species Scutellospora calospora. The sequence goes on along the minus strand of CAJVPM010002246.1, from coordinate 4,172 downwards.
GATGTTTAGACCTACAATTCCGATAACTACTGTAGTTCGCGCAAGGGTACCGAACCAATTGATGACGAAATAATTGCAATTAATGCAATTATAGCGCTTTGCAAAGATGTGACCTCTGCTGTCATGTGATAATGGTGATTTTGTATATAAACAATCTAGAATCTCGGGATAATAAAATTGCTTTGTAATACGTAGTAATTGGGAATTTCTAATATTTATATTTGATAAGTTAATGTATTGCGTAACGGCTGGTTTTTTTATGCAGTTAGTTTTATTTATAAATAGATATCAAGAATTGGAACTTATGCAACATGTAGATCATATGTAAACGAACCTGACTTTAACCCCTTAAAATGATCTGCAAATTGAGTTTCGCTAATCTTAATGTATTATAAGATTTTTTTTAAAGTACTAAGTCCGTTATTTATAAATTTAAATTACCAAGTCTGGTATTTTTTGAGAATACGATAATACTAATGCAGTCAATCTTCATAAAGTCAAAAAAGATACATAAATTAAAAAAATGGTAGATCATAATATTTTAAAATTAACTGAACTAAACCATTTTTAATATTCGAAACGTTCATCCCTACAAGAAAGGACCAGAATTTAGTTAGTAATTTTATTAGTACATAACTATATTAATTCTTAGCGCAATTACTATTTTTAGCCTGTTAAAGCAAGCAAGATTCAGTCCGAAACATACAAAACATACAAAATATAAATTGTATGAAATATAAACTTACTGTATTTGATTTTATTGTTATAAAAAACGATTCTGTATGTAAATCATTGTTTTTTTCCATTATCGTTATACCGAAAAATCGATAATTATAAATAAATTGACTTTCATCATAATTGCATGAAACCCCTTGCTTATTTTTTTTTTTTTTTAGTACAAATTTATGAATTTTTTTTTTGTTTGTAATCTTTTAAAGTACGGGAAATTAGAAACTTTTGCAGGATCACCAAATGAAATATTACATATTTGATAGATTAAAAACATTGTACTGTACGTAAGTATCTGCATGTATTGTACATACGTAACTTATGCGGTAGATCATGTGGTTTCACGCCATATAAACCATGTAAATTAAAATAATATAAATAAACATCTAATTGATCCTCCTTTCACATTTCAAAAAAAAAAAAACTTACCATTTTTTTTTTTTATGTAAAAAAAAAAATATGACATCTCAATCTCCATTTATAACAACTCTTATACGAGATTTATCTCAATTACTTGAACAATCAAATAATTATGATGTAAAAATTCAAGTTGGTGAAAATCAAAATTCTAAAGAATTTAAAGCACATTCAAACATTTTATGTGCTCGATGTCCTTATTTTAAAAGCGCATTGTCTACTAATTGGGTTACGAAAAAAGATGGTTTCATCGTTTTTTCTAAACCTAATATATCTCCTTCCGTATTTGAAATAATAATAAAGTAAGTTATATTAAAAAAATAATTTTTTTTTTTATTATCGTTATTATTAATTATATACTTATAAATCGTTTCTTTATATTTCTATGCTTAAAATAGGTTTATATATACAGGTATTCATTATTTTAATATATATATATATAGTTTTATTTAACTTGTTTAAGTTTTATATACATAACTCATTCAATTAATACAAGGTGTTGTCTCATTGGATGAACAATCTGGTGGAGATACATTAAGTCTAATGGTTGCAGCTGATGAATTACTTCTCGATGAATTAGTTATTTACGTACAAGATTATTTTGTAACAGATCAATGTTCATGGGTTCAACAAAATTTTGTTCAAGTTTTACATACAGTATTTAGATTAAGTAATTGTAAAAAATTACAAGATTTTTGTTTAGAATCTATTTGTGAAGATCCTCAACCATTTTTCGTTTCAAATAATTTTAATGAATTAGATAAAGAAATCCTTTTTGGTTTAGTAAAACGTGAAGATTTAAGAATTGATGAAACTGAAATGTGGGATTATTTAATTCAATGGGGAATTGCAAGAACTCCTGGTTTAGATCAAAATAATATTAATATTTCAAATTGGAATTCTTTATATTTTAATTCTTTAAAAGAAACTTTAGATCAATTCATGCCTTATATTAGATTTACTGAAATTTCTCCTGCTGATTTTTATGATAAAGTTAGACCTTATAAATTAATTTTAGATCATGATTTATATGAAGAAATTATGGAATTTCATTTTAAAGGTAAAAGACCAAAGAATGCTGATTTACCTGCAAGAATTGCTTACTCTAGAATTGATTCTGTTATATTAAAACCAAAGCATGCTGCTGTAATTTCTAATTGGATAGAAAGAAAAGATTCTCCTTTAATTTTTTCTAAAAAGAACGCTTATCAATTTAATTTAATTTATCGTGGTACTCGTGATGGTTTTAGTAATGTTGCTATCATTACTAAATGTCAAAATTTTGGTGCTTATATTGTAGTTATAAAAATTAGAGGTTCTAATAAGGTTGTTGGTGGTTATAATTCTTTAGGTTATCGAAGAAGTATGAGTAATACTCAAGGTTTTCAATCTGGATTTTTAACTCAAATGGAATGGAAGTATAGTCTTGATAGTTTTTTATTTTATTCTGATGATATGAAAAATATTGATACTATGCATTTGAGTAGAGTTAGTACTCCTAATCAAGCTCATTACGCTTCTACTCATCATGCCGTAAATTTTGGTAATAGTGATCTAATTTGTAATGGTTTAGCTGGTTCTTGTTATAAAAATTATTATCAATATAGACTTTTAGAATCTGAATTTACTACTGAAGAAATTGAGATTTTTGCTGTAAATTCTCAATAATAATCTTTTCATATTCTTTCTATATTTTCATTATCATAATTACATTATTACCGTAGTTAAAAAAAAAATTTTAATATGTATAATTAATGCATTCATTACATAATAAAAGAACGTTTTAACAACTATCATACGTTATGAACAGTATTTTAAATTTAAGTTATAATTTGTATTTTATCAATAAAGAATCATGTGTGTGAATCCTTATGGCGAATATGTACAATTGGAATGCTGTGAATATTAAGAGAACTTATATACCAACTTAATAAGAGCTTGTAAACTACAAGCGATACATAAGCAATTACGTTCGTACAGATCACATTCTATGAGTACCGGCAAGGGAAAACGCATATACCGGTTCGAGGTTTTTCCTTGCCGGCACTCATATGTATTACTGACGATCATGCTTTTATTTAGGAATATTTGTTTCACAATTTTGATCTATAAATGCGCAGACTTTTTTTACTACTTATAATTAACTTTTAGCAGCAGATCAATGCTACGTATATCAAAAGTAACTATTATGGGTTAACATCAACTAAATGTATGACAATAAAACTATTTTCTTATATTTATTGACTATTTATATAAATATAATACATGATGAAAACATCCATTACATCTTTTTTTTTCATTTACTAAATGAAACAAAATAATATTAGTTAACCATATGAAATTACTAAAATGACTAGCATTCTTAATAAATTGAATTTTATTGATTGCCAAAAGCAAGATGAGATTGGTAGTTCGGACGGAACGTTCTGGCTTGGTTATTGTTACGAATATGGAATTGACGTTGAAAAAGATGAAAATCAGGCATTCATATATTATAAAAAATCTGCAGATATGAATAATTCTAACGGAATGTATCAACTTGGCTATTGTTACTATTTAGGAATTGGGGTTGAAATAGACAAGCATAAAGCATTTAAATATTATCTAAAATCAGCTGAGACAGGTAATTCCAATGGAATTTTTAAAACTGCTATTTGTTACAAATATGGAATTTGCGTGAAATATAGTTTGAATAAATACAAAGAATGGATTAAAAAGTAAGTTATTTGTTAGAATTAAATTCCTAATTTTAAAATAATAACTAAATATTTCTCGAAACTATTTGATTATTTAACGTAGAGAGTAAGCATTATATCAAGTACAAATCAGAATTCAAGTTCATACTACCTATCCATTACTAATATTTTATATTCTAGTCCGTGAGTATAAAGATTATTTTATTAATCTATGTATTTAAAATCTGCAATTCATGTTCATAAATATTTACTCATTAAATAATCTTTTTATTTTATCATAATTTAGTTAGTGAGTATAAAGATCATTTATTAATCTATGTATTTAAAATC
>CAJVPM010002245.1:0-10209 GCA_910592325.1 Scutellospora calospora | reverse complement strand
ATCTGTTGTCATTTTGTCATATGAGAAGATGTGTCATTTGTTTTTCTTTGTTCTATATTTTTGAATATGTGTTTTGGAGTGCCATTCAATTTGAATAATTTTGTGGTCACTGTTTGTGATCAGTTCAGTGGTAATTAATTCTAGTGTAGATATTGTAGATATTAAAGTTGATAAAATCTATATATCATCAATCTGACTGTTTGAAGAGGATCTTGACTACATAGAAGAGCTTATGTTAAAATGTTTTAGAAGACTTTTCATATTCCTTGTATTTATTGTGTTGAATAGTTGTAAAGTGGGTTTGTTATACTTGTTTACGTCTGAATTAAAATCTCTAAGAATAATAGTCTCAAAGTTATATGTGTTTGCATAACTGATCCAGTTAGCAATCTTTTGTTGGATTTGGAGATTTAGTGAAGTATTGTTAGATGGGAGGTAAACTGAGATTATTTGAAGTCCTTGATTTTGCGGAAAGAAGAAATCAATTAGGATAGCAGTGCCCAGTTCAGTTTGGATGTTGTGGATATATGGTTAGAGAGGTTTGGAGATTGCTATTACAGTTCCTATACTTAATTCTTGTTTTTTTGCTATTGTTTTGTTGCAGTTTGATGTGTAAATATAGTAATAAGGGTTAGTAAATTGCAGCTTGTTAAATTTGGAATCAGCAATCTTTGTTTCTGTCATGCTAATTATGTTGTAGTTCTTTTCGTTATAGTATTCTATTCAAGTTTGGAATTTTAGAGAATCATTAATTCCTTGTACATTATGGGTTGCTATTGTTAGTATATTAAATTCATTATTTGTTGAGATATGAGTAGATGTTAAGTTATATGTTTAGTTTTTTTCTTTTCTTTGGTGTATACTTGTCATGATGTGAATTAGTTAAAGATATCCCATGTTGGTTCTGGGAGTAGAGGTAAGTTGAGTAAGTATTCTGGAATTTTTGCTATTTTGAAGTGTTGTCTTAGTGTTGCTAGTGTAGGTGGAATATTTTCTTGTTTCTCGATAGGTAGTATAATATGTATTTCCTCTTCAGTTTTTTCTAGTGCTTCTTGGAGTTGAACCAGTGCAGCTGGTATGTAAGGTTTGGTAACTTGGTTAGAAGCTGGTGTAGTTTGGGAATCTTCTTTTGTGTTTTGATTTATTTCGATTCAAGTATCAGAGATTTTGTTAAAGTAGTAATAAGGTCTGAGCATTCTTGCTGTATTAACAAGTTGGTATGTAGATGATATAGGAATTGTTAGGTCGAAGTCTTCGATTTCATCTAGGTTAGATGGAAGTCTAGGTTTGTCAGTAGGGTTCGTGGTCATGATCTCTGGACTGATAGGAAAAGTTATCTTATATTTAGAGCTAGCAGCTATTAAGAATTCCTTTGCTATATTATCATCTGTAATCGGATACATGTATTCTGTTTTGATTTTTATATCTTGAGGTTGTTTTAGTAGTATAGGCTTCTGTTTGAAGAAATCGTTAGGAATTGCTTTGAATTTGCAGTATTCTCTAAGCAGAGAAACTATTTGTTGTAATGAGATGTTGCTACTATTAAGATCTATTGGGAAGAGGTATTAAACACAGCTATTGAGTTCTTGATAGGTTGTTGGGAGAGATTGCTTTAGTGATGGTAGATTAAAGTAGCTTGAAGGAATTCTTTCAAGATCATAGTAGTCTGCTAGTTTCCGTTTGTATGCACCAAGTCGTAATAGTTGGCTAGAATTGGTAATAAGAAATAGGTTCTTAAGTTTTTCCTCTGTTATCTGATTAGAGTATTCTGGTAGTTTAGGTAGTTTGATAAAGTATGATTCTGGTAGAGTATTAAATTTGTAGATTAGTTGCAATGCTTTAACAATTACTCCTGTTTGTGATCATTTGGTAATAGGAAGGTTAAATAGCAGTATTTTAGTAGCTTCAGTATCAATTTTTTGTAGTGTTTCTAGTAGTATCTTTTTAAAGGAATCGTAGGCCTAGTTTGTAATATCTTGTATTGCCTTGGGGTTTTCAATAAGTTTTGCTTTTGCAAAGTTTCTACAGTATTTGATCATTTGAGATATATGATAAGGTTCCATGTATCTGAAGTTAAGGTTAGTAAGGTAGTCAATTGCAATTTTTTGTCTAAGCTTAGATTGAATTGTATCTTTAGTTACTTTGTTTGTTAGGATTAAGTTGTTTTTAGATTTGTATGTATCAATAGCTTGGGTGAGTAGATTGGAGTATTCAGTTTGATGTGTAGGTATCATACGTTTGTTGTTGGTAAAGGACTTAAAAAAAGCTGGATCTCTATAAAAGAATTTTAGTAATATTGCATTAGGAATAGCATGTTCAGTAGGTAACGTTAATAATTTGTGTTGAATGAATTCTCATATTAGAGTTAAGTCTTCGAAGGCTTCTATGATTTTGTCTTTTGGCCACAATTCATTATCAAACTTGTTTTGTAATTTGTTTTCTAATGCTTGAGTGATATGTCAAGTCCAGTCAGTTTCATAAGTATTTAGCAGATCATTATCAGTTAAGAATGGATCTGGTTGTAGATTGGTTCTAAGTGCTTGGCTATATAATTAGTGGTTATTATTAGAACTAGTAGACCAAGCAGGGTCATTTCTATTTTTAGAAGCTGCATGAGTTGTATCATCTGTTGCATCTGAGTTTGTTTCTGCAGTGGATCTGTTGTTGTATTTCCTAATTTGGTCATTTGTTGTGTTGGAAGTTCTCACAGTTTCTGTATTGTTGTTGTTGTTGCTAGGATCAGTTGTTGTTGTATTGTTCTGTATAATGAATGATGTCATTGTAGATTCTGATGGGAGTAAGCTGGATTGCCTACTTTTTGTCTTTGCAGAAAAATTGTTTTTGTAACTAGAGTTGTTGTAGCGTCGTTTTTTAGAGAAGTTGTCAGGTGTTAGCTCAATTTCTTCTATTTGTTCTTAGTTTACAGTATCTTGATGTTGAGTTGGTGTATTCTCCATGTTTTTAGTTAGTGTAAAGTGAGATAAGACTGAATCCAAAGAGGACCGGAGCTTGTTCTTTAGTGTATTTTTGTTCATATTTAGTGAGTTTGTAGTACTGTCGTTAGATAGTAGAGGTATATAGTGTTGTAGCTTCTGTTTGTGACCTATTTTGTTATTTATTTAATTATTTAAAAAGGTTTTTGTAAGGTTTTATTATTTTTACTCTGTTCTGTAATATGGTTTTAAGATCTGCGAGAAAGAGTTTTTTTTTTCCTATTTACTAGACATATATATTAATAAGTTCTTTAAAGATAAGATAAATGAATATTTTTTTTTTTTAAAAAAAATAGATATATAGTTAACTTTTTTTATAGCGAACTAATTGAAAAGAAAATTATCAAATAATTATATAATATATTTAATGTTATAAGATATAATAGCTATAGTAGAGTATATGCGATTACTAATTCTAGATTATATAATAAAGTTCTACGCAGATTTGATTTTGCTTTATTAGATGCATTCTTTTTTTTTTTTAAAACTGAAATTTTTATATCGTATGAGTTAAAAATGATTTTTTTGAAAGTGGGTTAGCAATATTTTTGAATTCACATAATTATTTCATAAATTTAATTCTTTAATTTATTTAAGTATTGCAAATTCTATCTCAATTAGATAGGAGAAGAAATTAAGAAACTAACTCATACAGGTCATATCCAATATTTTGCTTATAATTTGGTAGCAGAATAGGTATTAAGAGCATGGAACCAAGTTGATACTGTTCTTATTAAATGTTCGTTCAAGTGTTGTAGCATCTCCACTACTCAAGATAGGACCAAAAAGGATTTAATTTTTAATTATGATTGGGTTAATAACCCAGAGGCTCAAAACAAAAATGGTGAATATATATATACTGATAAGGATAATGCAAGTAATAGTAAAAGTGTTGTTGACTTAATTCAAAATGATAATAGCGATAATAACAATAGTGATAGCAATAATAATGATGACTATAGTAATGAAGATAATGATGATGAAAGCAATTACAATGAAAATGATAGTAGTAATAATGATAGCGGTAGTAGTCTAAATAAAAATAAAGACAAAATAATCACTAAGATTATAATGAAGATATATATTATAATAATAATATGGTTAAATATTCTAATTCATAAGATTAAAACTTTCAGCTTATACTTTTAGAAATATAGATCTCAACTATAGAAATATTGTATCAAACTAATATATAAATAATTAAATATATTAGTATATTCGTTGGTAATTTGTTTAATAGTAAGCAGATATAAAAAGTCTAAGATTTAATAATTTATTAGTCACTGCTATAAATAAATAGAATAACTTGCCATATGATAGGTATATATAAATTCAATTTAAATAAAACATTAGAAATTGAATTTGCTAATTTTAGAGATTAAGAAATAGAGTCTATTATATAATTGTAGGTATATTTTTCTAAATTATTTATTTGTTTTGAACAATCAAATAAAACTCTATGCACTATGATTATGGAATATGAAGAAACTTATATGAAGGATTATTTGTAGATTTAGATAGTTTATTAAATTTTGAACTAGAAATATATTAGCATTGAGTGCTGTTATCATCTGAGCAACTCCAACAACATTCAGATAAAATTTAACACTGAATAACACAAAATTATATTATAATAATCTACTTTTAATTAAAACTATTCATAATTAAATTTTAAAAAACTTTAACATCTAAGATATATAATACTGGTATTAAGAAAATACAAATAAATTTATTATATAGCATTATATCATATACACAGGTAGAACTATAAATATTTTCTAAATCTGTTATAATACGTAGAAAATCTTTGTTAGATATTACCTTTTTTAGCAGTTTTCTAAAAATTTTTATATATACATATACAGAACTTATTATAATATTCTAAACAGAAGTTTATAACACATCCTATAAGATTAGGTGTAATATGAGATTTAAACTGATAAATTTAGGATAAATAAAGTTAAGGAAGAGAATTAGCAAAGAATATTTCTACCTCAAAATTTCACAAAGAATTTTTTTTTTTTGGTTAAAATACAAAAGATAGTTCATGAACAAAATTATGAGTTATAAGTATTTTTTTAAAATATCTCTATTTCTTCAATTTCATATTCTAATCTTACGATCTATAGAAAATATTTATAAAAGTTGCATATTACACTAAAGATTTTTTATTTTTTTGTTTGTTAGATAGTATATATTTTAGATATCATACTAGAGTTTTTTAATATTTACATCAAATCTATATACTCAAGTCTTTTAATATTTACAATATATTTATAGATTTGAGTCTTTTATACTTTACCAAAATTTTGACTTGCATAATAGAACTAGGTATAATATCTAGGAGATCTACTAATAGAAGAGATCTTTTATATAGTGATTTATAGTAATTCTGAAAGTCTTACTGATATATATAACAGAAGAATCTAGAAGACTTTTCAGGATCCAAATGAAGATTTACTATTTTTCTAAAAAGAGTTATCGAATAGTAATTTGAGGCTAATAATAAATCTTGATTAGTTCCAACTATTCAATAACTCTCAGTACAGTATTGAAGCAATTTACACTATAATTTATAACCTTCCATAATAAATGATTTAAGCTATCAAATATCTTGATATTAGTATTAATACCAGAACCTAACGAATCTAAATTATACTAACTAAATTATTATTTAGCCCTATTAATAGATCAATTAGTTGATTTGTGGAATGGTAAGTAAAAATTTATTATAATATATTTATTATCGTTATATTATTTTATTATCATTATTATTATCATTATATTATTTTATTATAATTTATTATCTTTATTATTATTGTTAATATTTTTAATATCTAATTTATTATTATTATATTTATATCCTTATTTTTATTAACATATAATTTAGGAATTGAATTAACAAGCACCTCTGAATGTCCTATTGGCAAATTGATTAGAGCTGCTATAATTTGCTATTCTTGTGATATATCAGCTGTAAGAAAACTATGTGAGTATATTTTAGCCAGAGTTGCTTGCTATAAGTGTTTAAAGCAGACCAATTTTGATGAAAGGAACTAACTGAATTTTAGTGGGTTTTCTGAAATTAATGAATGGTTTGTAGAAAAAAACTTTGAAGAAGTTCATCAAGATACTATCGCATAGAAAACTTGTAACACAAAAGACATAAAACGAAAGTATACATCAGAAACCTTAGTCTATTAGTCAGAAATATATCGCCTTTTATATTTTAATTCTGTCCAGTTCATTATTGTAGATCTAATGCATTGCTTATTTTTAGGCATTACAAAATAGATCTTTAAATTTTGAATTGAAGAAGGTCATATAAAGTTATATGATCTTCTATTAATAGAAAATCATGCTAAAAAATTACAAGTTCCAGCAGATATCAACAGGATTATATCAAAAATCACAACAGAAGATGGATTTTTAAGGTTTATAGCTAATCAGTAGAAAATATTTATTCTGGTATATATTACATCGATCACATAGAATTTGTTGTGCAAACTCAAAAGACAAATTCTAACCTATTTTGTTTATACTTATTCAATTTAGGTCTGTTGAATTGTTTCTAAGGTCAATTTGGAAGAAACATACAAGTATCTTCTTAAAATAGTAAAACTCATCAAGAATAAATATGAACTAGAAAAAATAACATCTAATTTACACTTATGTTTATATATTTGTGAATATATTTTGAACTACAGGCTATTATATTCTTTTTAGTATTTTAGTTATGGAAAGATGAATAGTTTATTAGGTAATATTTAAGATTTATAAAACTATTGTTAATCATATGGGTTTATTTATAGCCAAAACTATATTTAGAGTATATATAAAATATCTACTCTAAGTACAGTTTTGCTGTGAATGAACTCATATATATGTTTAATAGACATATTAAAATGCTAATTTTTCTATCATGTTTTTAATAGAATCTTTAAATAGCAGTAATAGAAGGATAAAACAAGAGCTGCTAAAAACTATTCAATTCTATTTATTAGTTGATGAATTGTTATCATGTGCTAAAGGTCACTTAAAAACATATCTACAGTTCATTGAGAAAAAACTAATAACTAGTAGTCTTTTTGTTTATAATAGAAATACATCCTAGGAGTTCCTTTCAATATTTATAAATATTGAAAATAAGTTGGGTACAGGCTTCAAACATTTTTTAGATGAATTATTAGGCCCTTTTAAAATAAAGCAGATTCTTCTGATTGAAATATTAGCATTGTTAATAAAGTATTATAATAATGCATATAGTAATAACTTCATTTCTTTAGCTAATATTCAAACTAGTAATTCAGGCTCTATACCAGTTTTGCCAAGTGTTGACATTTACAGAAGGATAAAAATTGGAGATGAAATATTTGGGGCAACTTTCTCTAAGAGACATATTAAGTCAGCTAAAATTCTCACTAAATTTATTTTGAATAACAATACTACTAAAATATTTCTAGGCCTCATCTAATATTATTTTAAACACATAATATATCTACTAAAAGGTTTAGTAGAACATGTATTAGCCTTTGTCCGATGATACAAATTAGTTGATAACCTAAACATAAGATTTTATTGTCAAATTGATAATATTTGTAATGTTAAATTATAGAATTGGGATTTTTATAACTTGAGTAGAGATTGTATTATTCCTATATATAATATTTTAGGTCAGTTTATTTCTGGTACTATTAAAGTTAGTAAAAAAAATCTGCAAGAATATATGTCTGTTATTTCTTTAAATAAAAAGTTTTATATTTAATAATTTATTGAATTCTGATAATTTGTATATTCTTTTGGTTTATTTGTAATTGTAATAAGAATGATCAGTTTGTAATTAGTTTAAATCTATACGCATATCAATAAATCTGTATTATAATTAGATTAACTAATAATTCTATCAGAATTTTTTATTTCTAAATGATAAGTTCTAACATTATCATTTGTATTTAGTTTAAATCTATAAATATATCAGATTATCAAAAGATTTACCGATAGTTCTATCGAAACATTTTATTTCTAATCAATAAGCTCTGATATTATTAAGGTTTATCAATTATAGTTGGTATAATTCTATATATATTTCAAATTTTCTCTTTACTTCTAATTGTATTATTAATAATTCTATAGGAACTTTATATTTATAACTGATTAATTATGATATTAATTAGGTTTATCAGTTAAATTTGGAATAAATCTAGATATATTTTGAATTAAATAATTACTTCAATAGAATTACTAATAATTCTATTAATATATTTTATTTATTACTGATTTAATCAGATATATATAAGGATTACCAGTTTAAATTTAGTTTAAATTCATATATATATTAGTATTTCAGTATTCTTATTGGTTTTTCAATTATCACCTGATTTTAAAATAAAAAATTAGTAACAAACTGAAACCTAATTTGTTTCTGATTTTTATCTGGGTATGCTATTCCTGGTATCATTTCATTCGACTTGTGCTACTTCCTTAGCCAATTGGATTTTATTAGTTTGTTATTATAAAACTATTACATGAATAGTTTTCTAAGGTTTTATAGTTATATAATGAGTATACAACAAGCTATACATATAACTTTAGTTATTATCTAATTTAAGTAGTCTGCTATACAGATGATCAACTATCTGTTGGTTCTACACTATACTGCTATATCTGCAACCTGCCTATGAGTTACCTATTTAAACACTCTGATTATTAACCCTTCTTCTTATCTCAAATTAATGTCACCACTATAGCTGACTACTTAAGCCAGCTAGCTTATTTGTAGATCTATTTACTACACAGCTTAGGTCCTTTTAGAATGGATATACTTAACATATTGTAAGCTGCAGAGCTTCAGTTAATCTCAGAAATAAACCTACTAGAGTAATCTATATCTATTTTATAGATTCACCTAGTTTAGACTCTAGTAGATGTTCATACAACTCCAGTTCTTACTGTAGCTCTTTACTAGTTTTCTGTATCTATTTTCTTGAATATTTCACAAGGCAGATCCTCCCAATTCAGTTAGCTGCTAAGTTAGGTTGGTATTACTGATCCTTTTTGTGAAACAGATTTATATATACCCAACTCAATCTGCATCTTTTGATGATAGTTTCTTTTCTGAATCAAGCATTAGTCAGTGTGACTGTTGAAAGCTGTACTACTTTACTAACTAGGATTTCTACTATGCAGATCTTCTGCTCATAGATTCTATTAAGATTTATTTGTGTAATATTACATTCTCTGAATATTATGTCATACTTCTAGTATTCAGATGATATTGGTACAATGTATTTACAGAGTTATAACTCCAGAAATGAGCAAGGTTTACTGTAAGTTAGATACAAAGATCCAGATAATTATTCAAATTCATTGATAGTGAGATTTGAACTTCAGACCTCTTGTATAGTATTCTGGCAACCTAACTACTATACAAAGATCATTAGACCTTATTTTAGTATTATTTCTTATATTTGTATTATTATTATTATTATTATTATTTTTATTATTATTATTTTTTTATTGTTATAACAAGGTCTCGATACTAGTTAATTTTTATTAAGTTGTTTGTAGGTTTACTTTAGTTAGTGAGAGTACAATTAGTCACACATACAACTTTAATCATTATCTATTTAAAAATTCTATCTGAAGGTTACCTACTAATTGCTATATCTAGTATCTATTTATAGATACTCTATTTTAAACTCTTTAGTATCTTTGTTATCTTTAACATTAACCTAATTTTATTCTTAAACCTGCATAATCTCATGCTATCTTATTTAGAACTACTCAGACTAGCTTGTACTACAGTTTTCTTTATTAGAAGAGTTCTATCTCAAGGTACTCTTTTGTTCTTGTTAGAAGAAGTCTGTAGAATACTCTAACTATGCTATGCTATATTCTAATTAAGCTAGCATATACTCTTATAGATATTCATATGAACTCAGTTTCTACTGTAGCTCTTTACCAGATTAGTCTTTCACATATTCAGAAGTTTTACAAGTTAGATCCTTCCAAATTCAGTTAGCTGCTAAGCCAAATTGGTATTACTACTAATGCAAAATACTAAATTGTATTACATAATAGACTTACTCGTACTTGCTCAATCTGCAACTTTTGTATATAGACTTCTTTTTTGAATCAAGTATTGTAATAATATTTTTAATATTATTATATTTTATTATTTAGTTATATTTATTATTATATTTTATATTTTATTATT
>CAJVPM010002244.1:0-10209 GCA_910592325.1 Scutellospora calospora | reverse complement strand
TTTTTAATATTTTTTTTTTAATCTGTTTATTAATAGGTTATGAGTTTTGATTTTCTTAGTCAGTTAGGACCAACTAATAATAGTGAGTACCTATTTCAAATTTATAACTTCCTCAAGTTAGTAAGTTTATTTTATAACTATTATCTAGATTGGCTAGTTCTTTTTCTATATCATGACTTAGTTTGAGTTGCCTTTGATAACTGTTTCTTTCTATCTAGATGTATTCCTTTCCTAATTCAATAGTTAACACTTCTAACAATTCTTCATATTCTTTTTCCTATCTGAATATTTCTCTAAATCTTTATTTTTGTTTAGATTTCACTAAGCTTTTCCAGTACCAAGCTGATAATTAGAGATATAACTGGAATTACTACTTTAATCAGAATTCTTTTCATAAGTTAATCTGTTTTCAACCAAATCCTCAGGTTCATTTATAGGCTTAAGAACTTCTGAATCTGATTCATTTGTCATTTCCATTTTATTATCACACTACTATAGCTCTTTGTTTTAGTTTAACTATTCTAACTTGCTTTCATAGTTCTACAGCATTTCTTCTAATAGCCTTTAATAGTATTTAAGGCTTTTGTTATTCTTATACCCTCTTGATATCCTTTTTTTCTTGGATTTTGTTCTTTTGTTTTTTTACTAACTTTTTTCTCTTTAGCCTCATATTCTGATAATTCTGCTTTACTATCTTTGTACTATTCTGCTAACAATCCTTTTATATAATCAGAAGCTATTTTGAGCTTTTATTCATTAGATCAGTTGTTCGCTTTTGTATATACTCAAAATTAGCAAACTATTTAACTAGGTTTTCATAGTTACTTCTACTGAAACTTCTAACCTTCATATAGTTTGTTTTTTTAGACCCAGATCTATTTTCTTTGATGATATCCTTAGCTTATCTTTGAAGTACTTAGTTATACTTTCTATTAACTCTTTAAGCTACATGGCATTTATAGTTGTTAGACTAAATTATGCAATATTCCTTTTAGAATGTCTTGATATTAAGCTTTTATTTAGCTTAAATAGGTTTCTTAGTTAATTTGGCTTCCTTATACTAATACAATTTTCAAATTGGAAGGGTAGCGAAGTCATTACCTTATTTTTTGGATCTTATAGTTACCACCAAAAATGTGAATAGAGAAAAAACTGCAACTCAGTTGCTTAACAATACCAAAAACTTACATAATCAAAGGTATATAACCTTTCAAAAGAGGTGTATTAGATTAGGCTGAGAAATATTAAGGCTTGGGTTACTTAGATCACAAAGTTGGTGTCAAGTGTTTGGAAGGTTTGTAGTCATATGAACAATAGGTTAAACAAACAACAAAGTATTATTTAGAACTTAAGGAGTATGTTAGCAATGCAGTGCTAATATAATATTATGAGTAGCAATTATTAATAAAATAGAAACTTTTATTATTTATCAAGCAAATGAAACTTTTTTTTTTCTCAGAGCAATTAGGCCCTTTATTTATAATAAATTTAATTATAACTAAAGAAATTTCACTTTTATATCTTATTTATTTAATCTAATTTTTTTATTTTTTCTATTCAAATTACTTTAATTATTAAACTCCCTTTTGATAATAAATTTCCTTTTCGTGATATATTTAAGAAATAATATTAATTCAATTAATTGAATTAATTGCTAGGATACCTATATTTGGCAACTGATTTGTATATCTGCAGCAAACATGATCAATTCACAGCTTACTAAGATCATATTATTCAGACCTTATACTAGTTTAGTATATAAAGGTATATAGTATAGGACAGTAAGAAATATCTAATATTTATTAATAAAAACTTTAAAGTGTTATAACTTTTTTAAAACAAGGTAAATCAAAAAACCCTCTGACATATTAATAGATTTTTAGATAAACTATATTTCTGTCAGAAGATTTTTTTTTATTCTTTGTTTTAAAAAAGTTATAAAAGATTAATGTTTATATGAATTCAAAAAATTAGTGTTTAATATAAAAAAAAAGAAAACATATATATATTTTTAACTAATTAAAATTAATTATATAAGAATTAGCCAATCAAAATTGATTATATAAGCACCAAAATTAGCATTTTTGTGTATTGATTGAATATCTCTTACTGTTTCACATAGTACAAACAATATATCTAAACTTATTTTACTAACTGTACTATTCTATAATAAACTTTTATTAATTATAATAATACTTCTAGATTTAGTACTAATAAAAATACTCATCTATTAAATATACCTAACAAACTATACTACTTATATAACTCTAACTATTAATCTAACTTATAACTAAGCTTAAACTATAGCATATGATATTATATTTAGTTACCAATATAGTATATCTCTTGAAAATCCTAAAAATATTATACAAACTTTTTTCTCTAAATATACTTGATACTTTCTTGCCTTATATTTATCTCTTTCTTTTAATATTACTTTTTTTTGACTATTTCCTCAAATAATTAAATAATCTTCTAGCTAATAATCCTTTCTTCATTCAAAGCCCTCAAACAATATTAGAAAATTTAGAATCTCTTATAATTAATTTAGATAATAACTTCTTTAAATTTAGTATCTAAGTATAAGATAGTTTAAATCAAAATTTAGAACTAAAAAACATAGTTATAAAATTCTAATCTATTACATTTTTATTCCTTTATAATGAGAATACAATTTATATTAATTTTCTTTTACAAAATAGAAATAAAACTCTCTTACCTCCTTTTACTGATATATTACTTATATCTACTATTCAAACTTCTAACTTTTAAATAGTTTAAATAACTTTCTCTTCTCATCATACCTTTAATCTTATAGTCTCTAAAATTGTTCAACAAGCTCAATGACTAACTAATTTTATTACTAGAACAATTTCTTTCTCTAATTTATTTGATAACTTTCTTGTTTTACTTAAAAACTATTTTTCATTTAATCTCTTATCTGAAAGCTTACTTCCTTCATATTATACTTCTCTTTATACTTCACTTTCTCAACAAAACTTCTTCTTTTTTTTCAATAACTACTTCTTTTATTACTAAAAACTTATAAGAAGAAATTGAACTGGAAACTTTTAATCAATCTTTTTTTACTTACTAAGAAGCTACTAATCAAAATATAAACTATATAATAAAATAGTTCAAATCTTAAACAATATAAATCTAAAATTATAACAAAAATAACTAAGAAGAATTTTATCTCAATAATTTTTTTGAAAAAAATAACAATACAGAAGCAGAAGATCAAAAAGACTCAGACAACAAATTTATAGCTACTATTCAAACTGATAAACCAGAAATACAAATAAATAACTAAGCTTTATAAGATACTACTGAAACTATAACTATTTTAGCTAGAGTTCTAGAAGCTAGCAATAAAAAAATCTTTAATCAAAATAGAACCTTTTTATAGTAATAGCACTTAGGATTCTATAACATAGTTAGAAGAATTTGAACAAGTTAACAAAACTAATTGATAAAATTCTTCTTGTTAATTTGAATTAGTCTCAGTATATTTAAAAAATAATATATAAGAATAGTTATAAAGTCTTAACTATATTTCAATATATTTCAAAAATAATAAATATAGAAATATAAAATTCGCAAATTACTAACTCTTTTCATAAATTATATATACCAAAACTTTTTAAAAATATTTGTTTATAACTAAATATTTTACTAAGTAAACTACATTTAGACTACTCAGCAAAATTGTTCTACACAAAATTCTGTTTTAATAGTAAAGTCTAATTTTATATCTTTCAAACCCAAACTTACAAAGATATTTATTTAAATAGTTAATATAATACTTTTATTATTATCTCTGAATTTTACTAAGACAACAATATTTGATTACTAAAAGAGTTTTGTCTAGCTCACTCTTAGCTTTATACTCATATAAATTTCAAAAAAATAGATAAAAACTTATCAAAATACTAAAAAAATCTTATTTAAGGTTTTTTCTAAAAAGTTTAGAAAAATAAAATTCTTTTCTCTTTTTCTTCTTCAAATCAGAAACCAAATCATGTGACAAATCAACTAAAATTCATTAGTTTATCCAAAAATAGTATAAATTATTAAATTTTTCTTTTAAAATCTTATTAATTAAATACAAATTAATTACTTATATATTTGTATTAATTTCTAATTAGTACAATATAACTATAAAATCTTACTATTTATAGCTAATAATATATACTAAGCTTTGTACTACACTAGCTATACTAGCTACAAGATATACTAGCCATCTTAAGGATTATATAGCTAGTATTATGTTATGCAAATCAAATTATATCTTATTGTGAACTTCTCTTCATACTTATTTTAAATACAATAGTATTAAACAATCTAAACTTCTATTTACCAAATTTTAAAACAAATTACTATCTCTAAAATATATATACTTTTATCTAACATGAACTTAACTTTTTTAATTTAGACTACTTCCTATCTAAATATAGTAACAGATTTAGTATAGTCACTTATAAACAAAATATTTTACAACTTAAACCAATTCTATTCACTATTAATTCTACTTAATGCATATTTTCAAAACAACTCCACTACTTCTATATACTATTTAAACCTTTACTAACTATTTCTGCAACAAATACTATATTTACTTCATATCTAAATATCATATTTTGAAAATTTCAAACCTAGTACTTCAACACCAAATTATAATACTCATATACCTATAGATATTACTTCAAAACAATACCAAAAACTTTAAGACCAAATCCTCAGATTACTGATCAAACAAAATATATCTTCACTTCCTTCTTTTCTATTTAACTATAATACTAAAAACTTAGCAATATCTTTTACAAATCTAAACTCCTCTAATCAACAAATTCTTATTATAGCTCATTCTCACTAAGTCCATACATGCTTAGTTTGTTATAAAAAAAATATTCTTTGTATTTTTCTTTCAAATAAAAAACATTTTCTTCAAGCAAAAATAATATTCAAAAGCTTTCTAATCTACTCAAAATATATTAACAATATTCAAATTAAATCTCTTTTTCAAACAAAACCCTTAATATTAAGTTAACAAAATACCTACTACTTTATTTAATTCAGCCTTATAACATTTAAACAAAAAAAAGATTTGTTTAAATCTGTTCGCTCCAAATTCACTAAAAAATCTATTTCTAAAAAATAGTAACAAATAACCTAGATTAGTTCAAAACTTTTCTTATTATGGAGAAAATAGAACAATATATTCATTTCAATACATAAATCTCAATTAAGCTCTTTAATTTTCTCAAACCTAACTTTATTAACTTTACTTCAGAAAAAATCCTTAAATCTGCATCTAGAAATATACTTGCTTCCAAAAGTAACTTCAAATACCTTATCAAATCAATAGCAAGACAATGTTCTGATTTTCTTATAGACTTAATCTTTAATACAAACCTAAATATCAACAAAGCTACTACTATTCTATTTGATATTATCTATTCAACCTTCAAATCTTTACTATTTAAATTCATAACAATTCTTTTTACTAAACTTAACTATCAAAAAATTCTATCTTTCTTCAATACAATTTTTTCTTATACTATTCAAAACTGTAACTTGTTTGCTATTAATCTTACTAGAATCCATCTTTTTCTTTATAATGATTACAAAACTATTTATGCTAACAAATTTTTTAAAAACTTAAATATTAAGTAAAAAGATTGCAAATATACTACTTTATTTCTGAAGACAAAATCTACTAACCTCTCTTTCAAATACAACATAATAATAAATTTAATTTGATAGGATATATGAGCAGAGAACCTGCATAGTAGAAATTCTGAGTCAGTGAAGTAGTACAGCCTTCTGATAGAACTAAATCAGCTAAAGTCTGATTCAGGAAAAAAACTCAGTCTAATAAAGGTAGAAGGTTTCGAGGTCTCTAGGTGAAGGATAACTAGGACTGGCTAGATACTGGAAAAGAACTAGGTTGACCAACTGGTAAAGAACTATATGGAATCTGAAGTTGTATAAATATCTATAAGGGTTTAATCTAGGTGAATTTGTAAAATAGGTACAGACCACTCTAGTAGGTTTGCTTCAAGGTTAACTGGCTCTGCAGTACTAGCAATGCATCTGGTATAATGTATCTCGAAAGGATCTAAGCTATTCTGAATAAATTAATCTATAATGAGCTAGCTAGCTTAAGTAGTTAGGTGTTGTAGTGATGTTAGGTTGGATCTATATAGATTAATGAACAGAGTGTTTAAATAGGTAACTTACAAGCAGGTTACAGATATAGCAGCATAGTGTAGAACTAATCAAGTAGCCTAACAGCTATGCAGCAGACTACTTAAAATAGACAATGACTAAAGTTGTACATGTAGCTTGTTGTACACTCTTCATGAAATTGCAACAGTAGAGATTATCAATGTATAATCTTATTGATAATTCTAATAAAATTCCTTCAGCAATGTAAGC
This sequence comes from Scutellospora calospora, assembly GCA_910592325.1. Lineage (NCBI taxonomy): Eukaryota > Fungi > Glomeromycota > Glomeromycetes > Diversisporales > Gigasporaceae > Scutellospora > Scutellospora calospora. The sequence continues at coordinate 3,768 of CAJVPM010002244.1, read as the reverse complement.
TACTTTAATAACAAAAAAAAAAACAATAAATTTAATATTAATATCTCTTTTAATATTTCTAAACAACAATTTACAGAAACTTTTAGGATTCTTTCACTTAAAAAAACACAAAGAAAATCTTAACAAATAGTTTGAACTCTTCTTTAAAATTTACTAGTATCAATTTTTAATAATTGATTAAACTAAAACCTATAATATATTAAACATAAAATTATACTCAACCTTGCAAAAGCTTGCAAAAAACTTCTTCTAAATAACTTTAAAATAACTTCAATTAAGTCTCTTTATGAACTTACAATTTTATATACCAAAGCTACTCTTTTTTATATTCATATTTGCACTAGTACAAATTGTACTATTCTATCTACTGATATAGAACATATCTTTAAAAATATTTTAACCTCTTTTTTTAACTAATCTTTTATCAAATTTCTAGTAACTCCATCTTCAGACCTTTCTAAGAACAGAGTTAGTTAGATATATCCTAAACTTAACTACTTATAATTTTAGAAAGACTAACTAAATGAAGCATCATTTCAAATTCCTATACTAATTACTCTATTTCATAAACTGGTAAACTTAGCTAAACAAGAATTTATTAAACAAAACAATACTACAACTAGCATCAAATAATATATTTACTACTTCTATATCTATCTTAAAGCCTTTTTTTATAGCTATAGCTATCAATAAAAGAATATCTACTCTTAATAATTACTAAGCAATTTAAAAAACTATCTCTAAACCTACAAACATTTATTATCTTGCTAGAATTCTAATATATTTCTATTTACTTTAACAACTAAAACTTTCTAATATACAAATTTCTGCTAAGTATAGAAACAAATTCTATTCTTAAGCAGAAAACATCTTCTTTGAGAAATATAATGTCTAATTTAATACTACTACTATTAACAATAACATTCTATTCAATATACTACTCTTATTTTCAACTAAAAATAAAAATACTAAACAAATTTATACTGATAAACTTAATTCTAATATTAGTTTAACTATGTATAAGACCAATATTATGATGACCAGATCTAATATACAGGACAAGCTTTGAACTCTTGCACAACTATGAAAACTGAGTATATAGCGAGTGATTCTACAGAAGTTAAACCTCTTCTTTTAGTTACCAATACTACATCCCATATTGAAGAAATTACTTGCTTTAATATTTTCCTTCTAAACTTCAATCTGCCTCAAATCAATAAAAACATAACTTTAGGATTCTTCTTAAAATATCTTTAAAACCTATTCTTCTCACACCCACTCAAAATCTCAATTAATAAACACAAAACAGAAACTCATATTTATACTAATATAAATGAACTACTCTTACCTAACTATAACTTACTTATACTACTACACTACCACAAATTTAACAACCTACCTATCTGCACAAAAATCAAAATTCTACAGATTAATACTGATATCTTTCTTCAATTTAACTACAACTCTTCTTTTAACAATTTTCTAACTTTAAATTCTCTTCCTCCAGATCAAGAAATACAAGCCCACTCACTTATAATTCACTCTCTTAATACAAATAGGTTACTAGAAAATTACAAACAACTAAGCCTTATTGACTATATCCTAAAAAATCAAATTGACATATTTGAAATCTCTGAAACCTACTTTAACTCTAAGAAAACCAAATTCTCTACAGTATCTAAAAACTTTACTAACTACCAAAAACTATGGGCACTATATGACCATAGACAAGGTGGTATAGAAATTATAATTCACAAATATATAGCAAAATATTTAGAGAAAATTCAAATCTTTAAAAACTTCTTAATAGAAATAGATCTATTCTTTAAAAATAGCCCAATTAAACTTATTCAAATCTACTTCCTTACACAAAAGAAAAAACTCCTTCTCAAAGAAATTCTAACATACCTCACTCTAATTCTTCAATCTTCTCAACATAAAATCATAATCATGAGTAACTTAAATGGTATTCCAAATCCTAAAATCGATAGAATACCACAAAAAAAATATAATATCCTAGAAAACTAACTTCAAAAAACCTCAAACACTACAACTTCAAAGATATATTTTGACTCTTTCATTTCTTCTCTACAAAATTCATATTTAATCACAATAATAGTGTAAGTAGAATTGACCAAATTTGAACTAATATTCATATTACTCTTCTTGATTATACAGATATCCTTTTAAATATATTTTCTACTTCAGACTACTCAATCATCTCACTAGAAACAACAATAATAACTAACAAAATTATATATACAAAACCCTATATACATACCTTATTTAAATAGAACTCAGCACAAACTGCTCACATTGAAAAATACCAACAATACACAGAACAAAACCTCCACAACTCTTAATTCCTATCTCTAAAATAACAAATAATGAAGACCTAAACAATATATAGAAACAAATTGAAAAAACAATCAACAAAGCAGCTCTCAAATATATTTCCTTCAAAAAAATTAAAACTAATTTAAACTCTTATAAACAACTAAAACTCTCCTTATTTCCTCTCTTCAATCAACCTAAAAATATTACTTCTATTAAGAAAACCTTCCTTTCTAATACAGATATTTCAACATCCTACACCTCTACACAAAAAAATATTCTAATAACACTCTCCTTCTATACTCTTATCAACTCTTTCTAAATGCAAACCCAAACTCAAACACTATCCTTATACTCCTCAATAGTAAAATCAAAAATCTAAAAAACATAATACAAAAGGAAAAAAATATCAAACTCTCCTAGAAATCCAAAACAAACTACAAGAAAGAAATAATAATTTCACTCAAAACTCTAAACTTTTCTTCTGTAATACTCTTGAAAATCAAACAATAGCATAAACTTAGACCGACTCTTTTCTAACAATATTCTAACTACTCAATCTACAGAAATTAAATCAGCTCTTAGTAACCACTTTTAAAAATACCTTGAGGAACTTCCATACAGCTCAATAGACCCAAACTCTTTCTTCTATAATATCTACAAACCCTATTTAGAAAATGAACACCTCTTTCAAAACCTTCTTACAGAAATTACATTAAATGAATAGTCAGAAATATTAAAAGAACTCCCAAATAACAAGGTAACTAGCTCATCAGAATCTAACTATGAACATATTAAAATGCTTAACTCTAAAAGTCAAACTATTATTTGCTCATTTCTTTCTAAATGCCTCTCTTTACAAAGTACACTAACAGAATGGAAAACTGCAAACCTCTTTCTAATTCTAAAAAATCTTCCTAAAACTTTACTTTGAACTAAGTAAGACTAATCTCCTTAATCAAGTCTATCAAAAAATGTTTAACAAAAATCTTTACCAAACATCTTAACTAAACTATTAACCAACACTAACTTTTAAGCAACTTAAACTTTGTAGCTATAAAAAATTGCTTAATACATACTCCTATACAAATACTACTAAACACTATTAAACATTACAAATCAAATAACAAAGAAGCATAGATACTATTCTAAGATATATTCAAGGCTTTTGACAAAATTAATATAAAATGCCTCATAGATGCTTGCAAAAGAATTAGAATTTCTCAAAATGCACTCAACCTTATTCAATTCTTACATAAAGATAGAAAAGCCAAAGTTATCATAGCATATAGCTTCACAAACCCTATTATATTATATTCAGGTATAGAACAAGGTGAAACCTTCTCTTTATTGCTATGGAAAATCTACTACAATCCTATTCTTAGCTATATCAATACTAAGCACAAATCCAAATTCCTCAAAATTTCTACCAAA
>CAJVPM010002243.1:0-10211 GCA_910592325.1 Scutellospora calospora | reverse complement strand
TGAATATGTTTTGTAGTCCTTAATACTAAGTATTAAATGATTTGGGAGAGTAGAGTTATTAGTATTGATATAAATATATGTTTTAGTTAGTGTGTTGTTAATTAAAATTTTAATTTGATTAGTATATTTGTGTTGTGATAAATAGTTTAGAATATTGCCTAAAGTTTGTGAGGTTTGAAGAGTTAGTAAGTTATGATGTAGTAGGAATTTGTTGTAGCATGTTACTTCAGTATAAGATGATATATTGAAAACTGAAGTTTGTTGAAAGTCTTCTGTAAAAGAGCGCTCTCCATATACCCAGCTCTTACGGTCACGAAGAGATCTATGGTCTGCTTTGTTCGTTAAGTCTAGCTGGTGTGTATAGTTCTTCATGTAATAGACTTTTCTTCCTGTCTACTTACTACATTTTTCTCTAAGGATAGGCCACAAAAAGTGGAGAACATTAATTCCTTAGTGACAGAGGTTGTATTAATGTTTACAGAAGACTGAATTAAAAAGAAGATATAGTTGTATTAATATTAGGTATTTTAGAGATTTGAGGTACAGATTCAATAGTTTTTTCAAATTGGTTATCATTAAGTTGGGGTTGGGGTTGAGATGAAGTTAAAATTGGTTTTGTACAAGAGAGATAGCAAGTATTAATTTTTTTGGGTTGTTTAAAATGAATTTTAAATTTATCATGAATAATTTGTTAAGCTTATGGATAAAAGGTGAATTTGTATTTAAGACGAATTTGAGAAAGACTTATATTATTTTGATGTACTATACTAAAATATGTGAGAACATGTGCAAGGAAATGGGTATCAATAAAATTTGTAGTAAGTTTTTTAATTGCTTCATATTCACTTAGCTCTACTATACCATCATTTTTAGCAGCTGCATTAAGGAAAGCTTTAAAGAAGTAGTAGAAATAGTATGTACGACGTTTTGGATTTGGTTCAGCTTCATTGAGGTTTATGTATTGTTTTTCAGTTTCATTAGCAAGTTTGTTAATGAGAGGAATAGGTGTTAATATATTAAAAGATACTTGATGTTCCTGGTCTTATCAAAAATTGTAAAATCGAATGTAGGTTGAATAAATGTTGGTTTAGTTTCACTATCAATTTCTATAGCAGAAGTGGTTAGAAATTGATCAAAAGTTTTCTTAAAGAAAACTTTAAAAATTGTTTTAAAGTCATGAATTTGGTTTTCAGAAATTAATAAGCAAGTATGTGAAGAAGTATAGTCACAGAGGTGGAGATGATAAAGTGTTGCCATTATTGTTTGTTTGGTTTTGCTTTAAATATTATGAATGTTAGAAAATTCAAATGTAGTAGGAAGGAGTTTTTTAAGATAATTTGAAAATTAGAGATAAATTTGATGTTTAATATAGTTCAGTGTTTTGGTTTTGTTGATAAGAATGAACTGTCAGCTATAAACTTCATAAAAAGTATTGAACCTTTTTCAAATGAATGGTTGCATTCTTTTAAAGAAAGTATTTTGTAAGTGTGTTCAAAGAGTGTTTTTGAGATATTAAGGTCAACATAAATATTAAATCTGTTGTCATTTTTGATTGTTACAAGAGGACTATCAGATTTGTCAATAAGAAAGTTGTAAAGGAGTTGCATATGAATAGGTGTAATTTTGAGATTTTTTGTAAATAATTCATAGTTAATAGTTTGGTAAGAGTAGTTGAGATAGAGATGGAGTCTGGTGAGATTAATTGCAATATTAATTCTATTAGGAATTGTGTATGGTGGAATGCTTTTGTAGGAAGAGAAAATGTGTTTGTAGTTGAATTGAGTAAATAGTACTTCAGTAAATGAGGCAAGAAGAGATGTAAAGGTTGAATAGAGAATATCAAATGGAATTTCAATTGAGTGGTCAATTTCAGGATTAGCTTTATATATAAAGTTAGTTAAAAAGTCTGGACATTTGCTAACTAGAGTATGAAAAAGATTTTTAAAAGTATATTTAGATTCTTTAGTTTTTTTTGGAGTTATTAGAGTTGGATTAGTTGTAACTTGAGAGTAGGATTTTGGTTTATTCTGACCAGGTTTGAAGTTGATTAAATGAGGTTTGATGAAGTCAAAGATTTTTGATGTTAATAGATTGTTGAGTTGTGTATATAGTTTCATTTCATCAGTAATTGGATATTCTGTGAACCAGTTGAGATCTTTAGAGGTATCACATATAGATTGAGGTTTTTTGTTTTTGTTAAATAAGATTTTAATTTGTTTAAGAAATTCATATTTTGCTTTTTTGTTTTTGAGAGTAAATTTGATTAGACCATAAGTGAGTTTTTGTTTAGGAGTAAGTATAAGAGATTGAGTTTGTTTAAGTTTGATTTTTATTTGATTGAAACATTCTTGGTACATGAGTCTTTCTTTGATGATTATTGCAGTTGATTCAAGAAGATATTTTTGGTCTGCAAGAACTATACAAGTAATATTTTGTAAATAGCAGATTACGTATGTGTGAGAGTGATAAAAATGACTAGCAATTGTGACTGTAGACAGGTCAATAGTTTTAGTAGAAGTAAATATAGCAGATAGAAAGAGAAGTGTAGGTGAGGTTTGAGTACTGAGTTTGATAGGAGATTAAGGTAAGAGGTTACTTTTGCGGAAGAGTTGTTTACTAAGGCTTGAGATTGGTTGTAGTAGAGTTGAAGGAGTAGGAGTTGAAGGTCTAGAAGTTTCAGAGTATCTGTATCTAAGTGAAGTGAAAGTAGTGTGATATCTTTTGCAATAGCAAGTTGCTGTACAGAATTGTTGAGGAACTTTCATAAAATGATGAAGTTTGGCTGGATCACATTCCTTAGGGTCGAAGCAAGCAGAGAGGACGCATACTTTGTCAGGCTCTGCTTCAGCAAAGCCTACGCCATGGTGGTCACTATAGTGAGCAAAGAAGTAGTCAATATTATAGGAGTCAGGAGTAGTATTGGTTGTAGTAGGCATAGTTAAAAATAGGTAACAGTTCAGTTGCAGTTAGGTTACAGTTGGGTTACAGTTAGGTTATAGTTAGATCCAAGATTTGGGTTATAGTTAGGTTACAGTTAGGTTACAGTTAGGTTCAGGATTTGGGTTACAGTTAGGTTACAAGTAGGTCCAAAATTTAGATTACAAGAGGCAGCCAAGGATTTTTCCAAAGAGCCTGTAGATTTTCCAGAAGTTGTGAGTGAAATTTCTGGAATTGGATGGTTTAGAGTTTGTTTAAAAAGTTGTTTTTCCAGGGCAAGCTAGTAAAATTTCCGAAATTGCCTTTGAAAAATTCTAAATTAATCTACGGGAGAGAAAAAAGCCTTTAAAAAGGTTTTTCGGAATAATTTCCTGAGTTTTGGTCCGTTTTTAATAAAACTTTTACCAAAATGATCTATACAGAGAGCTAGATCTTTTGTTATTAATAAGCAAGGTAAGTTTACTTAGTAAAATTATGAGTAAATAAGCAAAAATAGTAGAGAACTAGAATAATTAATATCTTCAGCAATATCTAGCACAAAGATATAAAACTAGGCCGTTTAGAAGTAAAATTGTCTGTAGAACAACTTTGCTTAATGGCCCAAAAGAGGTTTACTTAGTAGAATTTTAGTTATGACAAAATGTTTTTTTAGAAACTTGGTTTAAGTGATCTATAGAGAGAGTTACTAAATTGTGTCCTGTTTATAATGTTTTCAAACCAGATAACCTTCTAATATTGTTATAAAACCTATTCACTATGCATATTGGTTTTGAGAGATTTGACAGTATTGTTATTTTTTTGAACTATAGTCAACAATTGAGATAATTTGCTAGTTTAATAAATCAAGTTTAAAGTACTGAATTATTAATAAATATTCAAAGTATTGAATTATTAATAGATGATTTAAAATAAGGTTGCTGGCTGTAAGTAATAATTATGGACATTACAGATTACAACTAGGGTTGCAACCTAAATATAACTAATTCCTAAAGTTTGTAATGTGCTGTATTGCTATAAATACTATAATATTATAATTGTTGTAATAGGTTGTAATTGCCATAATAGATTGTAATTAGTTGTAATGCATATAAAATATACTAAAGAAATAAATAATTGACAAGAATATTAGTAAGAGCATCAATCTTGATATGATTAACAAGTGATCATAATAGTACACAACATTGAAAAAAGAAACGAAATAATAAATGCTACTGGCTTTTGAAAACAATCTTACAAAGTATTAACTTTAGCTATCACCAAAAAAATCATAATTTATCAATAGTTAAATAGAAAAAAAATATCTACTATAGTCTAATAGTTTTAGGTTTTCGTGAATATTAAATTATCAAAAAAAATATTGATAGAATTTTTGAATTTGTTATCATATAAGTAAAGGCTAAAATAAATAAAGATCTATAACAAATTTACTTAAGAGATCTCTTTGATACTCAATTAATAGTAAATTTCTTAAGCTAATCACTTGAGAAAGCTCTAAGTATACAAATCTGTAACACACCTTAAGGTTTGAAAAGCTTTCATCTCACTTCTCTCAGCTTTAGCCAATTGATTAATGCAATTCAGGCCATATTAGTACTCTTTAATTTAATAAATACTTGTGTTACTATTAGATCCAATAGTCAATATATCACCTTTTATAACTATTACACCTATTATAACTATTATAGCTATTACAAATTATACTATTGCGATCATTACATCTATTATGATCATTACACTAATTATAGCAAAAATTACAGCTTTAAGATAAAAGGTTGCAACTTTCCAACTCTGGAAAATCTATTACAACAGGTAACCTTAATTTAAAACTTTATAATAAATTTATTATTATTTAATAATAACTGTTGAACCTCCTAAAGCAGATTCTGCCAAAATTAATAACCTATTAAATCTGATAAAAATTAATTTATTTTTGCTATATTTTTAACTCTGATAACCTTTTAATACTAATACAAAAACTATCTACTATAAATATTAATTTTGGGAGGTTTGCCAATAGTTAAAAATTAGAATCAGTTTATTTGACTATTATGTTTAGTTGACTAAACTGATTTTAATCTTTAAGCACAGTTCTAGTATACTATCAAACCTTCTAAAACTAATATATATATAAGTAGGTTTTGTATTAACATTAGAAGGTTGCCAAGTTTAAAAATATTATAAATGATTAGATTTATATAGAAAAAACAGATTTAATAGATTATCAGATTTGATAGATTATTAATTTTAGCAGAATTAATTAAGTACTATTTATTTCTCGCAATAGTGGGAATAAGAGATAAATTTTCTCATAGTAGGAAATAAGAGTATTATTTTTTGTTTTATATGATATTATAACTATTTTATAGCTGTTTTCTAAAAGATGTAGAAAACGATTTCTATATACCTATATGAGAAATCAAAGAATCTAAAAATTCTGAATAGTAAAAATTAAAGATCTGAATAGAGCGAGTCTTGAAAATTCTAGAAATATGGAAAATATTATGAATTTTTTATAATATAGTGATCTATGCTCTTCTATATTTTTTTGAAAATAGCTATAATTAACAAATTCTGGTAATATTAGTTATCTCTCTAGAAATGTTTATTATTACTAGGGAAATAATAAATATTTCTAGAGAGGTAACTAATATTACTAGAATTTGTATTTTTTTTTGCTATTTAAAGTAGTAATTATAAGTCATAAACCCCATTATGCGATCAAATAAAAATGTAGAATAACAGTATTTATCAGACTGTTTTATAATAATAAGATTTTTAGACTAGTCTAAATTTTTGTTATATTGATAGTTAACTGTACTAAAATATCTTATCTAGTGAAGGTAATCTATATTAATTTGCAAAATTTGTAATAAATTTTAATACATACAAAATAGTAGCAAAAGAAATTATATTGTTACTAATTCAACCTGTAAGTGCATGAATTTTCAGTTTAAGTCCATAATTTTAATAATGTACATATAAAGTTTTCTACTTTGATTTACCTATTCTATGAATTGTTAACTAAGCTGTTTAGCAAATTGAAATTCTTGAAAAATTATAGGTTGTTACTAAATATGACTTGGGTGCTTTTACTGCAGATTTAGTAGATTTAATACTTCTATCAATCATTTCTAAAAATATAAATTTATTTCTGATTGTGACATTGCTTTAATTTCACGAATTCTATCATGTGCTATTTGTAAACTAACTTTTGTTGAAAGACAATTTTGTAGACAACAATTTTTTTATTTAAGTTTTGTTAAAAATGCCTTATTGTCATATTTTTCTAAGTATAGTTGCTGTTTAATATTACATTCCTTAGAGTATTGTATTAGATTTTGAAAAAAAATTTTTGAAATTCTTTAATTTGCTGTAAAGTAAAATAACTATCTAACTCATTATCTAATTGTAAATCTTTACTAGCCGAAATATAAATAATTATCTTCTTTGTTATTAAATTCATTATTCAAATTATATTTTGACTAATAAATCTCTTGTAACTAGTTTAACTCATAATTTAAATCTTCTATTTCACTATATATTTCTTCAAATATATTATTGAATAATAGATGTATATTCATATTTACATTTAAAAAAAACCAAATAAAATTGAATCTTTAAAGCTATAATATACATTTAGAATACAAATTACAGGTTTTATTCTAATACAGAGATATTATCCTGCTTCATATAACCTAAACTAAATTTTAAAATAACTTGCTAAAAAAGGGCCAAAATAATATTTCATAATAAGTAACTTCATTTGAAAAGATTAAAAAGAAATGAATAATTGTTTCTGAACAGTTTTAAACAAACTAGTTTTATAAATAGGATTTCTAAGTATTAAAAAAGATAATATCTACTTCAAATCAAGCTAAATTATTGATTGCTATTAATAATGTGTATTCTTAAAAATATTATGAATAAGTTTAATTAGGTACATATCATCAAGTAATCATAGCAATAATGAGCAAATCTTATTAAGCAGTTTTAAGTATTTTAAGTAGGATAATATCTCTATTTTAATAATACATCAAAAGCATTACATATACATGATATATTTATATTTAATTATTTAAATGCATTTAGCTACTAGAGCTAGATATTAAACTTTATTAACTGATTTTTAATAAATAAGATATAGCATAAATTAGTGCAATTGATGTATAAACTGAGATGGGATATACTCTTAGAAATAGTAACTAAATAGTGCTAGGTACCTCTGTTTTCATTGAATTTGCAATGTATAGCATCAGTTAGTGATCTCCTATACTTTATAAAGCAGACTGACTTTAATATAAAGTTTCAAGTTAGTACCAAATAGTATGAGTCACGAGAGTCAGATGTGGAAATAGATATCATTAGTAATAGGTATACACAGGATCTATATGGGATTACACATGGATAACATACGTAAAATACGTATAATTTTTTGAATTTCATGCAAGTTTTTAATATGATTCCCAATTCAGCCTAGCTAGCTCATATTAACATAATTTTAAGAAACTTATAATATAATCCTATCTTGTATATCATATGAGGATCACATACATAATTCACATCCTACATAGGATATTTTGGAAAACCATGATTTCCTATCACTAGGCATCATTTACTTTATCACTGCATAGTGCTTAATTGTTACATAGTTAATATTATATAAATCATATTAGATTATGATATTTATATAAGTTATAATATATAATAATTAACATCATGCAATAATAAAGTGCATGATGCCTATCTATAGTCAGGTATGAATCTTGTTTAATTTTTGCAGTTTGTTAATAAGATGATCTGTTACAATAGCACCTGTTCTTCCTTAAAACCATTCTGTTACAAAGTAACTACTTTAATCATAATTATAAATTCATATGCATTATTATATGATATTAAAGTCATTAGTTCCTTATATTTAATGATTGGATTTCTAACATTCCAGTTTGTACTGCTTCAACTAGATTGCAAATTTGCTGCAAGCATACTCATCATTTTGATCTGTTGATTTACATCAACTCGAAACATGTATGCATACTAGAACTAATTCAGAAGTTTTACTCTAAGAGTGCTTTTAAGCATCTTTATCAATGTGATTAGCTAGTTATATAGATTGTGTACAAGTACTATGATTAATTGAAGTAATTCTTATAGTAATTTTGTCAAAGATTTATGTTGCATAATGCAGATGTTAAATTTTAGCCAATTAGCATAACTCAATTTTTAAATAATAGTTTAGTCGAGTTAATAAATTTAGGTAACTACAAATATTAGCCTAATTTTAAACAAATAAAAAGTTTTGAACCATGTTGATCATGTTTTTTGTTGAATATTTAATTAAAGATTTTGATAGATTGTAGATGAGTTGTCTATTAAATTTTATTATTGTGTTAAAATAGTTAATACTTTAGTTACAAATATAATTTATGTTATGAATTTAATTATAAAAACAAAGCAATATATGATCTATTTGCGAAAAAAAACTATATAAAAAATTTTTTATATAGATAAGTTAATTTAATGAATCAGTAGAATCTAAGCAAATTTATTAGATAAATTTGCTTAGTTTCTACTGACCAATTTATGTTATATGATTTATATTATACAAGCCTAATTAAGGTTGGATGTTAGTTATTGTTTATCTAAATATCAATTATTATTTATTTGGATATCGATCATTGTTTATATGAGTTTATATAACTAAATACAAAAGTTATATTATCTCAAAAACTCAAATTTATCAATTTGCTTGGTTTCTACTGACACCCCCCATATCTCTAATACTTTTACCAACCACTATCAATTTAATCCTTCTCTAAATTCTTTTATAAATATACTCGACTTAATCACAATTCCTACAACTTCTCTCAAAACAAATTAAACTATCTACTTAACTAATCAAACATATCTTATCAGAAAAACTACAGCTTACTATACTAACTATATAACTTTCCAAAAATATATTATTATTTCTTAAACAGATAGAATTACCATAATCTCTTCTTCTTAATCCTTTCTAAAAATATTACTAAACCATACTCTAAACATCAAATGCAAAGTCAAAAAGAAAAATCAAATTATAAACTATTAATTAGCAATCTGAAAATTAATGATCTTATCCAAATCTCTACACAACTTTATACTCAACACCAACTCTTGCCACCTCCTACTATACAAATCTCAAATACTAAAATATCCTTAATTAAAAATACAATCAACTTATTTATATATTAGGAACAACTCATAAAACTCTATAATCTTCTCCTCAACTTTTCTCTTAATAACTTATACTTTTATACTGATACATCTATTTATCATTCAAAAATACCTTCTATTAAATCAGGTTTTGGTTGGATCCTCTCTAACAACAGCCAAATAAAATTCAATACTGCTTTAACATATACTTCCAACTCAACTAGAGCAGAAATAGAAGCAATAATCACAATTCTACTTATACTCCCAATATTTTCTCATATTTATATACACATTGACAACTTATTAGCTCTACAAATACTTAAAAATCTTTTATACAATAACAATACTCAAATCAAACAACTCAACTAGGACATAATTTATATCATAAACTCTCTAATTAATTCTAAAAATATCTTCTATACTTTTCACAAAATTAAATCTCATTCCAAAAATACTTTTCACAACATAGCAGACAAACTTGTAAAAAAAAGAACAGACAAACTACTACTTAAAATTAACCTTCAATATTTTATGCTACCTCTTTTTTTTCTTAGAACAATAATTTTATCCTCTTAAATTATGTCAATTTAACAAATCACTCTACTTTATTCAAACTCTCAATAATATAAATCAACTAAAAACATATTGAATTTACTATTAATCAATTTCAAACTAAACTTCTCTATTATCAACTTACTCTTATCTAATACTAATCTTTACTCTTTTTGTCTCAAAACTCTCTTAAATAATCTCCTAACAATAGATAATCTAAATATTCAACAATCTCATCTAAGGTCTGGCAATCTAGTAAAGTGGTTAGGTTGTCGGACCACCATGCAAGAGGTCTAGGGTTCAAATCTTACTGTCGATAGAATTGAATAATTACCTAGACATCTGTATCCAACTTACGGTAAACTCTGTCCGTTTCTGGGGGTTGTAACCCTGTAAATCATGTTGTACTAATGTTGTTTGGATATTGGAAGTGTGATGGAATGTCAGAGTTGTATTACACGAATAAATCGAGATAGGATCTACAGACAGAGGACCTGTATAGTAGAAATCCCGAGTTAGGTGAAGTAGTA
>CAJVPM010002242.1:0-10216 GCA_910592325.1 Scutellospora calospora | reverse complement strand
AGCAAGAAAAACTTGCTAACAAGTAAAAAGCTTGCTATCTAAGTGTAGGCAAAAACAAATAAAAAGAAAAATAAAATAAACAGAAATTTTCTTTTTAACGTAAAAAGAAAAAAAGAAAAGAAAAACCCAAAGTAGTTCTATCTAAAAGCAAGCTCAAAGGCAAGCACTACTATTAAAAATTATATATACTGTTGCTTTTTATATATATATCTCTGTAATGTTAACTAATTCTATCAAGTCTATTTCTTACTTGTCTAACAGAGCATGACTTCATGTAATTATCTAACGAAGATATTAACAAATATTAACTTGTAGTACATAGCTACACATATTTGCGAGTTGTTGTTGTTTAGTAGTATACAATGTAACTTTCCTAAAATAGACATAGTATGAATTTAGATCTTTTGACAGGAGTAAGCCAAATCCCCACTTTTTGCTATCGAGAAACAAAGAGAAACAATTCCAAGTCCAAAAGTCTAGTTGTTGTAAATAAAGAAAGAGGTTCTTTAAAAAAACAAAACTAAGAGAGTGGTTATATACTTGACCTAGTATAAGTATAGTTGGAGTCCTTTTTATACTTCTTCTTTTTACTGTTGATACCTTTCTACTAAACTAACTTAAAGTTACCCTGCCAAAGTCAAATAACCAAAGGGCCTAGTATAACCTTGAAACTGACTTGTTGCAGTTCTTGCTACTAGCTTATTACAGCCTCGTAGTTTATTCCTTGCATAGTCAGTCACTTTAAGTAGTTTTACTAGGTAGTAGTACAAGAAAAAAATTTTTTGTTGTCTTGTTGTTTTGGTTTTGATAATTGTCAGAAAGAGTTGTAAAATACTACTATATTTATTAATATATTCTATATATAAATTTTTAAAAGCTAATATTATTATTATCTTATTTATTGTTAGATTGATATATATATATATAACTAATAAATATATATATTATGAGTGAGATAATTTAATTCAAATATTTTTAATATTGTTTATAAAAGAAAGTTATTGTATATGAGTAATTGTTGAGGAATTATATAATATTTGTATAATTAATATTTGGATTTTTAATTTTATCTTAATATATTTTGTTTTATTTTAAATTTCATATGATATAATTTGTTATTACTATATTTAAATAAATATAAATAGTTATTTTTTAGTATGTAAATATAAAGATAGTATATAATGCCTTGTTATACTAATATAATTATAAAAGTAAGTTAGGTTCATCAAACTTATAATGAGGATTCAAAACTGATTATTATATAGGCAGTTAATATTTATCTTATTAAGAATAAAGATCATAAGTTAGATATGACTTTGTTTATTTCTACAAATGATAAAAAGAGAGATCCTAATATACAATTAATTTTTAAAATAAATGAGTATTATTGTGCTAGTAAAAACATTATGTTTAGGAATTATAATAGAAACTTAAAATTAAAAGTTTGTATATTAGTTGTATATGATATAAACTTCAAATATTTGTTAAATTTTTTATATTTAAATAACTGTTGTAGTATCAACTAATCTTGCAATTAAAAAAGATCTTAGTTCAAATAAGTATTTATTAAAAGTTTTGCTTGTTAGTGTTGTTCAAGATTAACTAAAATCAATTAATAATAAAAATGCATTAATTAATATATTAGTAAATAATTATACTAGACAAAATTATAATTTTATAATTAAAATAGTATTTTTATATTACAATACTTGATTTAAGCATTTAATGAATTCTACTCATTTGAATGAATTAGTACTTTTTGTTATAGGGCAAATAAAGATTATTGAAAAGGATTTATATATATATGCTATTGATATTTCTTATATTAATATTAGTTCTGCAACAAAGAAAAGAGTTTTTGTTTCAGAAAGTATACCAGCATTATACAGATTAGTTCATTTAAGACTTTTAAACATATATCAGAGTGTTAGTGAAGATTTATTCAAAGTAGCTAAAATGAAAAGTTTAGATTTAAGTAAAGAAAAGAGCAAATCTGTAACTAATTTAATTACTAAAGATTCTTATATAACCAAATATACAAGACTTGAAACTAAAAAAGATAATCATATTAAGTATGATAATAGATATATAAATAAATATCAAGAAAGTGCAAATAAGAATAATAAATACAAAGCAAGTACTGTCTATGATAGTAGAAGTTTTGCATGTAGTCATGAAAAGTTAAGAAAAGACAAGAAAAAAGTAATTTATCCTTTAGTTTACAATACTAGAAAATGATCTGAATTGTTTAAAAATGCTAACAGAAAGGCACATACAAATTATTAAATCTTTTCTAAATTACTTGTACTAAAACTTCTTAAAAATATTTATTTATATCTAAATATTTTATTAAATAAATACCTTTGGGCTATTAAGAAAAATTGTTCTACACAGGTCTGGCGATCTTAGTATAGTAGTTAGGTTACCAGACCGCCATGCAAGAGGTTTGGGGTTCAAATCCTACTGTCGACAAATTTGAATAATTACCCAGACCTTTATATCCAACTTACGGTAAACTCTGTTCATTTCTGGGGTTGTAACCCTGTAAATCATATTATACCAATATCATTCAGATATTAGAAGTGTGACGGAATGTTCGGAGAACATAAAGTTATACGAATAAATCTTGATAGGATCTATGAGCAGGGACCTGTATGGTAGAAATTCTGAGTTAGTGAAGTAGTACGACTTTCAACAGTCACACTAGCTAACGCTTGATTCAGAAAGGAAACTATCATCAAAAGATGCCAATTGAGTCGGGTGCACATAAATCTGTTTCACAGGGAGGATCGGTAACACCAACTTGGCTTAGCAGCTAACTGGATTTGGAGGATCTGCCTTGTGAAACATCTAAGAAGATAGACACAGAAAACTGGTGGAGAGCCACAATAGGAACTGAGTTGTACAAACATCTGCAAGAATCTAAGCTAGGTGAATTCATGAAATAGGCACAGACTGCTCTAGTAGGATTGCTTACGAGGTTAACTGGAGCTCTGCGTACCACAATATGTTGAGCAATACGTATCCTGAGAGGACCTAAGCTAAGTTAGGTAAATAGATCTGCAATGAGCTAGCTAGCTTAAGCGGTTAGGTGTTACAGTGATGTTAGTTGATTCCAGTATTAGTTAGGTGAACAGAGTGTTTAAATAGGTAACTCACAAGCAGGTTACAGATATGGCAGCTTGTATAGAACCAAACAGATGATCTACCTGTATGGCGGACTACTTAAATTAGACAATAACTAAAGTTGTATGTATAGCAGGTTATACACTCTTTATGTAATTACAAACTGTAGGGGATTGTTAACAGATGACCTCATATATTAAACTAATAAAATCTGCTTAGCAAAGTAAGCTGCCTTTAATTAAAAAAAAAAAAAATTATTCTATACAAAATTCTGCTTTAGAGCAGTTTACTTAAAGATTACAAACAACTAAGCTTAATTGATTACATTACAAAAAACCAAATTAATATATTCAGTATTTCTGAAACTCATCTCAATCTTAAAAAATCAAAATTCTCAACACTTTACAAAAACTTTACTAACTACTAAAAATTTTGAACTCCCTATAATTATAAGTAAAGTAGCATAGAAATTATAATACATAATTAACTAGTAAAATATATAGAAAAAATTCAAATCTTCAAAAACTTCTTTATTTAAATAAATCTTTATTTTAAAAATAACTATATCAAACTTATTTAAATTTACTTTCTAACTCAGAAAAAATATAAAGAAATACTTATATATATTACTTTAATTCTAAATGCAATAAATTCTAAAATCATAATAATAGGTAATCTAAATAGTACTTCAAATCCTAAAATCAACAAACTACTATCAAAAAAATATAATTCACCAGAAAATCAACTACTCAAAATCCTCAAATATTATAATTTCTATGATACCTTTTGTCTATTCTATCCTTTTTTTCTAAAATACATATATATATATAATAATAGTACTAGCTGTATTGATTAAATATAAACTAATATTTATATTACTCTCCTTGATTATGCTAATATTCTTTCTAACTCTTTACTATCTCTGACTACTCAATTATTAGCTTAGAAACAATATTTTTAATCAATCAACCTACTAATAAAAAAAACTATACAAGGATTTTCTTTAAATAGAACTTAGCTCAAACTAACCAAATTGAAAAATATTAATACTATACTGAACAAAATCTTATTTATCTACTAACTCCTATTACTGATACCAATAATCTAAACAATATATAGAACCAAATTAAAAAAATAATTAGCAAAGCTACCTTAAAATATATTCTATACAAAAAAATCAAATCTAATTTAGATCTTTAAGACTTCTCTAAACCCAATTTATCACCTCTTTACAACTAACTCAAAAATATTATTTTTATAAAAAACTTCACAATATCTACAGATATTTTACAGCTATACAACTTATATATAAAAAAATATTCAAACAATACTCTTCTTCTATTATTATATCAAAACTTCTTAGAAGCAAATCCAAACTCAAATACAATCCTAATACTACTTAAAAGTAAAATTAAAAATCTAAAAACTCTTATTCAAAAAGAGAAAAAAGACTAAACTCTACTTGAAATCCAAAACAAACTATATGAAAAAGATAATGACTTTATACAAAACTTTAAACTTTTCTTTTACAAAACTCTTGAAAAACTAAATAATAGTATTAACTTAGATCACTTTTTTACAAACAATAATTTAATTATACAACTAACTAAAATTAAATCAACTCTCAATAATTACTTTTAAGAATATTTCCAAAAACTTCTATATACTTCTATTAATATTAACTCACTTTTCTATAATCTCTACAAACTATATCTAGAAAATAAATATCTCTTTTAAAACCTCTTCTTAGAAATCAAATCTGACAAATAGTCAAAAATTATAAAAGATATTCTAAACAATAAAGCTATAAGCCTATCTAAAACTAATTATGAATATATCAAAATACTCAACTTCAAAAATCAAAATATTATTTACTTCTTTCTTTCAAAATGCTTTATTCTACTAAGTATCTATTAGAATAAAAAACTTCTAATATCTTTCTTATTTCAAAAAACTCATTATGAGATTTTACCTTAGACCAAGTTTGCTTAATCTCTCTTATTGAACTAATCAAAAAATATTTAATCAAAGTCTTTACTATATGCTTTAATCAAATTATAACTTAATATTATCTCTTATATAATTTAAATTTTGCAATAACTAAAAACTACTTAATATATATACTAATTCAAATCCTATTAAATACTATTAAATATTATAAAAATAATAATAAAGAGATATAAATCCTATTCTAAGATATATTCAAAGCCTTTGATAAAATCAATATTAATTATCTTATTGATATTTGCAAAAGAATTAGTATTCTCTAAAATGCTTTAAACTTAATTAAATCTTTATACTATAACAGGAAAGCCAAAGTAATTACTACTCATGAACTTTTAAATTCTATCTCTCTATAGTCATATATTGAACAGAATAAAACATTCTCTCTACTTCTTTAGAAAATCTACTATAACTCTATTTTTAGCTATATTAATATTAAATATAAGAATAGTCAATATTAATATAGTATAAACAGAATTCTAATGAGTAGATATATCAAGTGCTAGTCTCTAACTTATTACAAGTTCAGGGCAGCACTTAGCAATTGCATCTTCAAAATTTTGTAACTGAGACTATGAACTATGAATCTACTTTGCACATTCTCTGATTTTGCTAACAATATTTTTAACTATTTTGAGACTATCATTAACAATAAGATTTAATATATGAGTACAATATTGTTGGTATAGTAAACTTCCTTTAGCAATAAGTATATTCTGCTCATTAAGCTTATGTTTCAAATTGATAATTGCAGTATTGTTACTAAATACATTGTTTATAGTAATTGCTAAAGTTCTTGATATAATATTCTAATTATTAAAATATTTTTAAGAGTTTCACTAATAGCAACTCTTGTATATAGTATAAAAACTAATTTGAAGAATATAACTAATTTTTGAAGCTTCTAACTTTTATCTATAAAGTAACAGATAATGACTATATATCTGAGAGTTTGGTTTAACATCTACAAGTTAGTTGTATAAATTAGATATCTAGATATCTCTTCTATCATTATACGAGCCTTCACCTTAAGTTTTTCAAAAACATCAATACAATCATCATGTACTGTTTTTTCATATACTACCTTATATTTTAGTTATAAATTATTAATAAACTTTAAAAATTCTTTATGTTTAATTATGTGAAATGAATATACATATTTAATAATTATTTCAGTTATGTCTTAATAGCTTTTTTCTTAAGAAAACTTATAAGCAATAAGACCTAATACTAATAACTGCAATGTTTGTGATAATCTATTATTTAAATATTTCTTACATTTTGTTTTTTTAAATGACAAATTAAAGAGCTAGTACCTATCTTATTATCATATTTTAGAACACAATTATAGTATATACATTTTGCATAATTAGCTAAAAAATTATATGATAAAGATATTAACTAGTTTACAAACTAATAAATAATATTATGAAACAATAATTATTATGTTTTTGAGAATTATGATGTATAAAGTAGCCTTCTTTAAAGACCTATGATTTTGGCTAGTTCTTTTATGTTTACTACTAGTGGTGGCTATTTCAGGACTTTTATTAATAATATAGTCATTCCCCTATATAGTCACACATTCGGGATACAAAAAGTTGTGATTATATAGAGGTGTGATTAATATAGAGATACCCTCCATATAGTCACAATTATATATATAAAAAAGAAAGTGACTATATAGAGGTTTTAGCAAAAATAATATAATAAATAAAGTATATTAATAAAACAAAATATTATATAAAAATATTTATTAATTCTATAAATATAATTAAAATACAGTAGTAATTTATTTACAGTATATTTATTTACTATTTAATTTTTATTTTATTTGCATTATTTTATAGTAAATATAAAAATATATTAATTTAAATAAATTTATTTAAAATAAACTATATATTCAAATTTATAAATTTTTATGTTCCTAATTTTATTTATTCATGATAGGTATCATATACCTTATCACTACATAGTACTTCATCATTATATACAGTAATATATTAAATTTATTAGTATCGTTTCTGCTTTTACAACTTGGGAAAAAAGATATGATATTAAGAATCCTACTGGTACGTATATTGTAAGCTATCTGTTTCCAATCATTAAGTATGATGTAGGAGAAACAATGCTACAAAAGATCATTGGGTACATATATTATTTAAAATTATAATATAATAGATATTTTATGTATCTTTAGATTCTTCATGAAAATAGATATACAGCCAAGACGGAAGCATGAGTTTCAAAACCTTCACGCTTAGTTCGAATCTAAATAAATAGATTGAAATATTATTGCTGTATAAAGTTACGAAGTTATTTTTTTATATTTAAATATGAAAAAATTATAATAGCTTTGTAACTTTTTTTGTAGAATCAAGATATTAGTCCTGTAAAATTTTATTCTAAATCATTAAGGCTGTAATTTAAAATTTATGAAGTTTTGATTTACATAATATAATACTGCATGTTAGTAAAAAAGAACATTATATTATATGCTACTAAGTGATGTAAATAAAAGTTACATACTAATATAGTTGTGATCAATCAAATGATAGTGGTTATTTGGAAATTTTTTGCTTATATATGCTTTATTCTACTTCTGAAACCTACCTGAAATTTTTTTTCTTGCCTATTTTCTGGATTTAAGT
The DNA here is from genome assembly GCA_910592325.1 of Scutellospora calospora. Lineage (NCBI taxonomy): Eukaryota > Fungi > Glomeromycota > Glomeromycetes > Diversisporales > Gigasporaceae > Scutellospora > Scutellospora calospora. The sequence continues at coordinate 2,435 of CAJVPM010002242.1, read as the reverse complement.
TCCTCTGCTCTGCTTCAGAAATTATATTATAGGCACTAACTTGTTAGTAAGATATAGTTAGATCTAAATATTCATTGAATTTAATCAGATATCCGATTTGTGAATTATTATGTATCTGAATTAGAATGCCTAGACTTATATAATTTCAGAGATTTATCATTGTTCAAACAATGAAAAATCTCTGAGATAGTTTAAGTCTGGTACTCTAATTTGAATATTAGATATTCATTGAATATCCAAAAAATTATTATTTAATGGATCAGACCTCCAAAGGTGAGCATTGCATAACAATATTGATCCTAAACAATGAATGCTATATTGGATAAAGGTAGTATTCAGACTTATGCATTTTGGAAATCTTTTATTATTCAAATGATGAAAAATCCCTAAAATCGTATAGGTCTGAACACTCATTAAAGTCTGAGAATCAGGTCCCATTGTAAGTGATTTAAGCTTTAAAAACAAACCACAGCTATTTCTTGGCTAGAAAGTATAATTCAAGTTTAGTGTAAGATAATATGTCTGCACCTCTAATGCATGCATACTTATCAACAATAAGATAACATATAACAGTCTATATTGTATTCCTAAAATAAAAGTCATTATATATCTATATAATAAATAGATTCTAAAATAAATACTATAACACCACTATCCAAATGCCTTCTAATAAACACAATAACATCATATAGTATTATTTTTTAAAATTCCAGCATGAACCAAGAATTACTTGTATAATACCTCCTGAATCTGTACCTAAGAAAACACATAGTCGTATTAGTGACAAACAAAAAAAAGAAATTTGTGATTTTGCTAAAATAAACTCATCCTATAGATACCATGAAATTGCTAATGAGTTTATTAAACACTATCCTGATTTGAAAATTAATAGATTAACTGTTTCAAAAATACTAAAAAAAACTAATGAGTATTAACAAATTCAAGACAATTTACAAGCTGAAAAAACTTTTCGCTATCATTCTATGAAGTATCTGATGCTAAAACTCGCCATAACTATGTCAGTAGAATAGGTTATGACTGAAGGATTAATTCTATCAAAATTATTAATAAAAGAAAAAGGTCAACAATTTGCACAAGCATTCGACATACCTGAAGAGTCTTTTACATTTTCGAATGAGTGGATTTCTAGGTTTAAAAGATGTAATGGATTAAGAAAAGTTACAATTCATGGTGAAGCAGGAAGTATACCCTTGGAAACCTTACCTGCAGAACATATCAAATTTTAAGAGCTTCTCTCCTACTACGACCCAGAAAATATATACAATGCTGATAAAACAGGCTTATTTTACTAATTACTCTCTAATCAAACACTTTCTAAAAAAAAAATTTAACTAGAAAAAGATAGTAAAAAAAAAAAAAAAAAAAAAAAATTAGGAAAATTAGGTTAAATTATTAAAGAATTTAAAGTTTTTTTTTCTTTCCTTTTTTAGAACAAAACTAGGGTAACTATATTGCTTTGCTTTAACTCAACAGGCTTCGATAAGTTATGTCCACTGGTTATTGGTACCTCCAAAAAACTACGATCTTTTAATGGGATAAATATATCACAACTACCAGTGACCTATCACAATAATAAAAAAGCATAGATGAGAACTGACATCTGGAAAAAATAGTTGAAATTTATTGATGAGGGTTTCCGCATTCAAAGTAAACAAGTTTTGCTTCTTGTTGATAATGTATTCTCTCATATGGCCCCAGAAACAAGTAATCCAACTGAAGTCCAAGATAATACTGAGGAATCTGCATTAGAAGATAGCTCTGCTGAAGAAACTGAAGAAATTCAGGAACAACCTCAGGAAAGGTCACGAGGAAGGGTGCAAGGAAGGATACGAGGAAGGATGCAAGGAAAAATATGAGAAAAGACGCAAGGAAGGACATAAAGAAGGATACAAGGAAGATCACGAGAAGGAACCCAGAGATCTAATCCTACTAATTCTGGTCGATCCAGACAAATTTTAAACAAACATTGTCTCATGAATATCACTGTACATTTTCTTCCACTACTTACAACTACTCACCTTCAACCCATGGATGCTGGTATTATCAAAAGCTTCAAATCGAAATACAAAAGTATATATTGTCATTATTTGCTCAATCAATTTGAACAAAATGAAGAACAAAGGTAAGAAGAGTCTGGTAAAATTTAAAAAATTCGCCATATTGAATAGTATTCAAATAATCATGCCATTCACTATAGCGAATTTTTTAAATTTATCATTATTAGTCTTTAGGCTATATAAAAATTATGAATTGGTTTTCATAACTCAGCCAGATCAAAGTTTGAAAACTTTCAAAAAAAAATTTCTATATGTTTTAATAGTCATGTGAGGTTTTGTAAAAAAAGTTTTATAAAATTTTTACATATAAAATTTATAGCTATTTTCATAAATTCTGGGTCATCTGGCAAAAAATAG
>CAJVPM010002241.1:0-10216 GCA_910592325.1 Scutellospora calospora | reverse complement strand
CCAGTGATTGGATTTTAATGATTCTTGGCTCATTAGATCCGCCTCAGTGAGCTGATTCCAATGGTATGTGTTTCATCTAATTCGGACCGGTGGATCAAAAGTTATTAAGGATTTTGTGTTTTTCCTTAATGTTTTATAGGTCAACACTATAAATAAATAATAAATATTATTATATTTATTAATTGCTAAATCCAAAATTAAAAATAAATAAAAAAATTATCATCATAAGTATATTTTGTTATAATAATTGCATAAAGTTCTTATTTTGTAAATGTAAAAATTTTTATTAATTTAAATATTTTTAGTTAAAACAAAATTTTCTAAATTATTCTTGAATTAGTAAAATTATTATTTTTTAAAAAATTTCGATGCATACTATTTTTATAGTTTCAGATTATGTTATAGTTAAAGTTTTAACCCGAAAGATTTTTAACCCAATCTAAATTCAACCTGTTCAGATAAAAAAATAATAAACTAAAGTGAGTAAAGTTAGATCAAACTCTAAAAGTAAATTCTTAAAATTTTTAAAGAAATTAGTATGAATAAATCAAATTGATAAAAAATAAAAGAGAAATTAGATACTTTTCATTTTTGAGAAAAGTTTCATATTACTATAAATTTTTTTGTGCAAGACAGATAATATTATAAGATTTGTAAAACTATAAAAACGTGTAAATAAATTATAAGATACTTTTGAATTGAGTTAAAAATAATTCAATTTTTAATATTTTATATTTTGCATACCTGAATTAAATTTATTAAATTTCGTCTTGCTTCTTATATCTTATTGGCTCTTAGTAAAATAAAATTTAAAAAATTTTTTTTTATAAAAATTATGCAAAATAATGAAGAAAACCTTAAATATTCAGCTCAACAATCGTCAACACCATCTGTATTAGTAAAAACTTATGGTGACATCTATTTTAATACCCAAAATACAGAAAGTGCTGTAAAATTTTTTGAAGAACTTGGCATTTTGCCTAAAATACGTTCTTGTTCCAAATGCAAAAGTCCTATGCGAAAAACTAAAGATAATTCACGTGGTGATAAACAAAAATAGTCCTGTAAATCAAGAACAGCTTGTGGTCATTCAACCACTATAAGATCAGAAACCTGGCTAGCCAGATCTAAATTATCTTTAGTACAAATTGCTAAAATTATGTTTTGTTGGTCACATAAATTACCTCAAAAATTTGCAGCCTTGGAATCTGATGTTAGTATTCAATCAATGGTAGATTAGTACAATTTTTGTCGTGACATATGTAGTATAGCACTAATAAATCAAAAAAATAAAAAAATTGGAGGTGAAGAAAAAATAGTAGAAATTGATGAAAGTAAATTTGGAAAGCGTAAGTATAACAAAGGTAAAAAGGTAGAAGAGCAGTGGGTTTTGGAGGAATTGAAAGAGATTCGAATAATATGTTTTTAGTATCTGTTCCTAATCGTACTAAGAAAACTTTAATGAAAATTTTAGAAGAATATATTAAGATAGGAACTATAATTTACAGTGATTGTTGGGCAGCTTACCAAACAAATGAATTTGAAAAATATAGTTAGAAACATGAAACTGTTAATCATTCAAAAAACTTCAAAGATCCTGAAACAGGAGTTCATACAAATACAATTGAGTCAAGTTGGCGTGCAGTAAAATCATCACTTCCACGATATGGAATAGTTAAAGACTTGTATGATACTTACTTTTTAGAATATATGTAGAGGCGACGATTTGTTCAGAATGATGCTGATGTATTTAATAAGCTAGTAGAACATATTGTTTTATATAGCAAAGATTTAGTTGAGGTAGTTATAATTTTTAAATAAAACAAAATAAATAAAATTTAAATTAATACTTACTTTTGAATTAATTTTTAGGAGGCACCATAACAATTCTATAGTTATTATTTATTCTATTTTTAATCAGTTCTTATTTTGTATAAATAAATTAAATAAAAAAATAGATATATTATTATTTGTTAAACTTGCGAGTAATAGGGAAAACTATAAAGAAATTGTAGAAATAATATTAATTATTAACAAGAAATGCATTAAAATAGATGTAAGCTTCAATAAAGTTTTTTTGGAAGCTTTAATTCTTTAAGTAACTAATAAAATAAATAAATAAAATAAAAGTTAGTAATCATACAAAAGATAGCTTTACTATTAGAAAGTTTGAATTCTTAAATTTATCTAAATCAAAATTTAAATGTACATAACTTATTATACTTACTTGTGATACTTTTAACAGATTTAAACATATTTAAAGCATTAACCCTATGCTAATCTATTAAATTTTAAGTTATATCTAATAATACTATATTAAAAAAGAATTAAATTTTTGATAAAACTAAAGAAAAATACTTAACTAACAGACTACTTATGAACCCATAATTGCTGCAGTAAGAATAGAGTATATTTCGACCAGAAGCTTTTCACATTCAAGTATAAAATAGATTAAAATATCAGCTTATTAACTCATGCTGCAATTATATTGAAATCATCATAAAGTCGTCGCAATCTTACAATTGGAAAAGCTACAATTAACTAACACAAAGTTTCTTGGAAAACAACAGTTAAATATAAAAACCTTTAAACAAAAAAAGGTCATGACTACAACATTATTACCATTTTACCTAATTTTATATATTTTATCTAGTATCACTAAATCGACAAAAATTCTTTACACTAGCGTCAATATTAGAGCAGCATGAAACTTTTTTTTTTTTATAACTGTATTATGTTATACTCAATCATGATTCGCAATCATATATAGTATATTATATTACTGTATTAGATTACACAAAAATTGTAGTTATATAATTCGTGATACTCGCATGATTATATCTAACATTTGTTTACTTTTTTAGACTAATTAAAATTACTATGTGATAATATGAAAGATGACGATTTGTGATCATCACTGAGTTAACTCTCCTTTAGGTGTCCCCAATATAGTATTTAGGAGTTTCAGATACAAATTTTGGTCTTTCTCCTCTGCAAATCTTGACCACAAGTTTCGTATTAAATTCATGACCATCAAAAGGTCTTTGACCAGTTGACATCTCAGCCATAATAATACCAAACTCATAAATATCTGCGCTTGTATAAACTGCTGCTCGTTTGATAAAACTTCAGGAGTAACATAGAGCATAACTCCGTAAATTTCGCCACCTGAAACATTCTCATTTTTCTTTCTGGACAATCCTAAATCAGCGATATAGGATTGTGTAGTGCGTTGATCTTGCAAAATATTGCCACTATGAAAATCAGCATGGATGTATCCTGCAATTATGTGAATTTTATATAACTCATATGCAGTATTTTTAAGTATTTGCAATTTAGACTGCCATGTAAGACAATTAAAATTGTTTCTTAAATATTTATAAAGACTTCTATTATCTGCATATTGAAATACCATCAAGTAACCTTTTGTTTCGGTGTTTTGGGTTATTCTATTATTGCAAGCTTACTATAATTTAATTTACATGCCATAAGACTTTTAAACTTAAAATTAAACAATGAATTAGCTCAATAAACAATTAGATAAAATTATCAAAGCAATAAATTATCTTACTTCTTTTATTTCTAACGTCTTGAGTGCAACAATGGTGTAATTTGATTCACATGCTCTTACATAATTATTATCACACCATTAACTTTTCATATGCCATCCAACCAAGTTGCAGAATATACAGAGCCAAATCCTCTTTCGCCAATTTTTTTAACATCATATAATCTATTAAATGGAATCCATTCAATTATATCTTCATAACTTCAGGCTCTAAGTTGGAATTCTTTCATGCAATCATCAATATCTTTATTTCTACTTGTCTACCTTGTTGTTATGCCAGGATCGTATAATAAACACTATGTTTTATAAGTATTATCTTCATTACAATGAGTGCATTTTCCATATTTAGATTCTCTATATAGTATATATAAAGTTTATTTCGCATCTGCAGTTTTAAACTTTATGCCAAATATAAATAATTTTATACTCACTGACTTAAATAAATTAATGTGAATGAAATGATTTGTACGTAATGGTATAAGTATTTATGACCTTGTTTTGTGAACAAGTTTTGCTGTTTTTATGTAGTACAATTATTAAATGTTCTTTATACTCACAAACTAAATTAATGGAATGAAATAATTTGTACGTAATGGTGGTATAAGTATTTATGATCTTGTTTTGTGATCGAGTTTTGCTGTTTTTATATAGTAAAATTATTAAATATCAAATCCGAACTATTTTTAATACCATTGTAATCTGATTAGCTAATACATTTTGATCATTATTAATCCAGATCAGGACCAGTGATTTTCTGCGGTGATTAAGACCAAATTCTGTATATGGTTAAGAAAAATTCTGTGATGCGATGTGCTATTTTTTTTAGCATATTCTGTGTGATTCTGTGATGATAATGTTGATTTCTGTGCAATTCTGTAGTAGTTTAGACTAATTCTGTGATTTAATATGATTATTATACGTAAAATTATTTATTAAAAAATATAAAAGTATAAATATATTTTATTATTAAAATTCTCCAAAAAAACAAAAATGTTAATTGCCATTAAAATATAACATGCTTAATTGCTTTAAAGAATCAAGTGAAAGACTTTGACAGTCACTATTTAAAAGATTATTATACATAGAAAAGCTACGTTCTACACTGCAGCTAGAAACTGGAAGCCAAATATAATCTAGCATAATATTTGATAAATTTGGTAAAGTCAATTGCATCCCTGTCCAATAATCATGAAGATTAATTTTTTCTTCAGTTATTTCATTTATAGATCTACAATAAATTGCTCATTCCTGTAAAAGTTCATGTGATAGATTATTAAATTCAATAATTGCTGAATATTGACGGATATCTTTACGAGAAATATCACCTATTTGATTTCCTATTTTCATATATAAGGGGTCAAAAACATGACAAGCATGAAATAAAGAACATGCAGGATGCTGTGGAATATGTACTGCATATTTATTATATGCAGCAACAAATGCAGATTGAAAGATATTATAAAAATCTTCTAAATTAAAGCAAAATTTGGTGATAAGACCAGATATATCTGGTCCAAAATCATGAGCAATAATATTTCTTTCAATAAATACTGAAAGTTATTCAAGACATCCTTCAATATAAGGAAATATTGGAGTATTTTGCTGCTGAAAAAAATCCAAATCATGAACAAATTCTTGTGCAAAAAGTGTAATAAAATTAATATAAATAATAATAATATTTTTTTTTTGTTAATTTTGCAAAATTTCATTAATTTTAGCAATTAGTTCATGGCTTGTATCTTTTTTTTGCTCCTCAGAATAAAATCAAGGCCAAAAATCAATATGATCTTTAGTATAAAATACCCTTTTAAACCATGAATTCTAATGTGTCTTATTTGATAATAGAATTTTACATGGATTTTTAATTCCATGCATTCGGAGGTGATTTAGATAACGGCCTTTGTGTGCAGGTAAGTTTACAAATGTTTCTTTAATTTTTGATAAAAAATCTTTTAACAAATCAAAATCTGGAAATGTTCGCCAAGTATCACTAATATAGATAATAATTAATTAAATTAAATTTAAATTTATAAATACTGTATACACTAATTAAAATTGAAAAACAGTACTAAATTATAAAACATTTATATTTCATTCGTTAAACATTCAGCAAACATTTATCAAACATTCAGTAGCTGAATGTTTGATAAATGTTTGCTAAATGTTTAACGAATGATATATTAAATATTTTATGATTTATTGCTATTTTTTACTAGTGATATTAAATTAATTTATATTTACCCAATAAGATTAATGATATATGCGCAACAAGAAACATGAATTAATTGTGGCATAACTAGTTTTAAAACTTCATGATAGCATTTTTTCATATAAGCCGCAGAATCAGAAAAAAATAATCTTGGCAAATTATAAGAAATATTATATTTAACTAAAATAGTTAACAAAACTCCTCCAATTGTTGAATTATTTACATGATCTAAAAAATCTACTGAAACTAATTTGGTATTTTGACGAAAACTAAAAAGAGTATTTACAACACTACGTGAACAATCATCTGTAGTTTCATCCATTATTATTGCTACAGATTTTTAATTAAAAAGATTTTGAAGCAAAGAAAGATGATTATCAAAAACATGTGGCAAATAAATTCGTCGTAGAGTAGAAGCTTGAGGGATTGCACCACCTTCTTTAAGATATTTTTTAAAGAATGGAAGTAAACTATCAACTTTTTCTAGAGGAATATTCGCAAAAGAAAAGGCTTTAATTAAATCCTCTATAACTTCCTTTTTTGATTCTGATGCAATTTGTGTAGTAATAAGTGTAACTTGCTTTTTAGATTGATTTTTAATTTGCATATTTTTTTTATGTTCCTTTGAATTACAATGCCCATCAACTGTAGATTTAACTTTCCACTCAACAGAACGATCACAATAATTACAAAACATAATCCCCCCATCTTCTCTAAAAGCACCAGGATGTTCATTCATGCGAGTAGATATTGAAACTGTTTTTTTTCGTGTCGCCATTATACATAATTAAAACAAACGATTAACACTTCTAACATTTATTTTATATCTAGGAAAAATTGTATATAAATTGCTACAATTACTAATTTACCCTCCAAATTCTTGTATTATAATTATTAACGAGCATAAATTTGGAGGTAAATTAGTAAATAGGCATCAACAAGATAAAACTTGGAAATTTTACGAGTTTTCTTTGGCGTTATTCAAATATGAATTGCCAATTATATAATATTTATAAAACACGATTCTGTAATTAACTCTTTATTTTTTTGTGTTGCCATTGTACTTAATTAAACCAAATGATTAATATTTTAACATTTATTACATGAATTGCTGCAATTACTAATTTACCCCAAATTCTTGTATTATAATTATTAATAAGTGTGAATTTGAAGGTAAAATTAGTAAATAGCGATAGGTATCAACAAGATAAACATGGAAAATTTACAGGTTTTCTTTGGCGTTATTCAAATGTGAATTGCCAATTATATAATATTCTAACTATTTTTATACAAAACACGATTCTGTAATTAACTCTTTATTTTTCGAAATTCTGTGATATTCTGCGGTGATTAAGGTTAATTTCTGTGATTAGCTGTTTTTAAGAAAAATTCTGCGGTGTTCTGTGAAACACAGAAAATCACCGGCCCTGATCCAGATAATAGTATAATAAACAGATACGTATAGATAACAGATAATGGTTTTTTTGAACAAATAATTATCTTAAGATAAACAGATTATCCGGATCCAAACACTACATAAAACTAAGGTCCCTATTCTAGATCACGGAACAATATCACATGTAAATCAACCAATCAAAAAAAAAATCGAATTTAAACATACAGTAGATAATTAGATACGATACAGCAATATATATCTAAGATGGTTAGTGATCGATATATAACTGATAACCAATATGATACGTACGTAGTGTAATTATTTGTATTAGTTAATTATCAGTTACAAATTTTTTATTAAAAAATTTACATATTCACTTTGTCTCGCACCCCTATAACAAACGTAACCATCAACTACTAAACTGTAACTAACCAGCTTAGATTTAAAACTCCATCTCCTATACCAATACAACAATTTCCTATATTTCGTGCCGTTCATAACAATTTCTTCCACTTTGTGCTATTCCATTTCGCGCCGTTCATAACAACCTGATCGTCGGTTATAACGTAATTAACCAGTCCAGGTCCCAAATTTGCTGGTAGAGTGCAAACCTACAAAAAAAATATTAGTGCATAAAAACAAGAAAATAAACAAGAAAACAAAAAAGAAACTGGTACTTATCGTAAAATAAGTTTCAGTTTCCTTCTAAATCCCGAATCTCTAATTCCCGACGAAATCTGAACCTATAAGAAAAAAAAAATTAGCAAAAAAAAAAAAGAAAAATGAAACAAGAAAACGAAAAAGAAACTGGTACATATCGTGAATCTATAAGGGAAGAAAAAATTAGCAAAAGAAAAGAAAAATGAAACAAGAAAACGAAAAAGAAACTAGTACTTATCTAAAATAAGTTCCGGTTTCCTTCTAAATCCTGAATCTCCAGTCCCTGACGAAATCTGAACCTACAAAAGAAGAAAAAATTAGCAAAAAAAAATAAAACAAGAAAACGAAATCGTACGTCGATTATTCTAGAACGTGATTTCCCAATTCGGTAAATCGTTAGACTGGATTAAAACAGAAACAGGTTCAATATGTGATAATATTTTAGGAATTACATATTCAATCTTCTCCAAATCAATTTCGAAATAGGGGAGCCAAAAATGTTTTGATTCGAGCTATCGTTTCATTTCCCTATCATTAGGAATACAATTAAAATGAGCATATAAAAAGTTCAATTTTTTGTACTTACCCCTTCGGATATTTGTTTAAATAATCTTACATGTAAATCATTGGCAATTTCAAAGGAATATTTATATCCTAATTGTACGAGATCACATCAACCCAGTCCACAACGGTATGCATATAACATTCGTTGAGGAGCACTAAGGGGACTTAGGATGCAACGGCATACATCAAAATCCAATACCAAATAATAATGGCAATATCCGGGATCACAGCAACCCAGTCCACAACGGTATGTCAAATAACATTCGTTGAGGAACACTAAGGGGACTTAGGCTGTAACGGCAGATATAAAAGTTTTATGTACCCTTTCTATATTAGGAATTGAACTGATACTTCAAAGGAATTGGATAAAACTAGAGATATAGTAGATACAAGATGTGTAAGAAAAATGTTGAAGTCTATATTTTTATTAATAATTCTTAGTTGCAAAGGATAAATTTGTATGACCGTCACCAAGTATTACTCTTATCAGGGTTATATTAAAGGAAAAGAAATAGAAAAAGGTAATATTCAACGATAAGTTCGTTGTTCTCTAACTCTTTTTGCTTTGATTGGCGAAGATTTAGCTTCAAAAATTCTTTTACTTCTTGCTAGAGCTCTGATCTGATGAAACTTTAATTTACTGGCTTCCACCCTTACCTGTATATTGGTAAGCAATTTAGGTATTAACAAAAAGCTTAAGCAAACTCTTTTGAAAATAAAACGAATATATACCTTGAATGAGTAAACGATTTTAATTGCATATAATAGATCTTGAATGCCACTACCTTCTCTTCCCTCAAATGATGGTAAGCGAAATTCTCCTAACAGATACGAGCACATGAGATATTGGGAAGCCTGAAAACTGCCCCAGAACTGAAAATGATTTCCAATCCCTCTTATTCCGAAAAATTCGAGATCACCAATGTTTTTTTTTGCATCTTCCGGCAACGTAAGTGCTTGCATTACGGACATTATTGAGAATCCCTTAAGCAATATGCCTAAATCTTCACGATTGTTTTGGTTTTCAGCTTCATGATAATTACCGAAGCCACCTTTCAGTTCAACCCAAACATTCTCAAATTCTTCATCATCATCAAGTCCATCTACACGAGTTTTTGACTTTATTTTTGATAATATCAATGCTTTATTGTAGTTAGAGACTATTTTTTCTGCGTTTGATTCAATTTCGCCTGGTTTTACTGGTCTCAGTGGCACGAGGAGCCGAGATGCTAACTGTGTTTTGATCCATTGCTCTTTCATTTCTTTTAGAAAAGTACCATCTTGCCATTGCATAATTCTACAAGAAAAACTGTTATTATGTAATATAGCAAGAGGGAAGACAAAGATGACACTTACACCCATTTTATAAACTCAGAAGCCCATAAAATATCTCGCAATCGCTTGTCCAATAGATCAGAAGGAAGAGATGTTGGCCATTTTTTCTCCAGCGATGTCAAGGTCTGGCAAACAGAAAATTCTTTAAGATACAAAACTAATCGTATTCGACTCACAATTTCAAGAACTTTTATAGCATCCTCTTCGATATCGGTCAAGCTATATATCAAATTCAGATTGCCTGGTTCTAAGAGCTTCTTTTTGTTCTCTTCTCCAAACATATTTATTAGCGTTTGTTCGTCATCTTCCATTGAAAACGCATTTTTCAATTTATGTTTTGTTAAAAATGGAATTATGACCTTGTCCCAATAGTCATCACTTATTTGTGATGTACAGTCTGTATCTGAAAAGTTAAAATGGCCACGTTTAATTATACCGATTCTCTTTAGATTATTGCTCAAGTTTATACCGTCCATTATCCAAT
>CAJVPM010002240.1:0-10217 GCA_910592325.1 Scutellospora calospora | reverse complement strand
ACAAGAATTAGAGCAGAACTAAAGGAGAGACTAGAAGCAAATAAAGAAGAAAAAGAAATAGTCTTTTATACTGATAGCTCACTTGGTAAAAATACCAAAAATAAAACAAGGATAGGATTTAGTATAATTCAAATAGATAGTGCAAATAGTATAGTTTTTAGTTATAAAAGAAGGATAGAAAACTGGTTTTCATCTATGTGTGCAGAGCTTGTAGCTTGTTTAGTAGCAGTTTTGTTAGTTCCTGATAGATGCAAAGTAGAAATAAGAACAGATAGCACTTGCGCAATCTTTGCAATTGAGAAGTGTCTTAAGAATGAGAAGACACATGAGTAGTTAAAATACAAAAATAACAATATTCTACATGGAATTAAGAAGGTTTGCAAAAGTAAATCAGTTCAGCTAATACTAACAAAGGTCAAAAGCTACTCAGGTGATATATATAATGACTTTGTAGACTCACTTGCAAAGGAAGGAATAAATAAAGCAAACTGTATGGAGCTGAACAATATCAGCAACGGTAACGTAAAATTTATCTCTGAATAGAAGGAGCTTAGTTTGGAAACCCCACTAAGAGCTTTTGTTAAAAAGACAGTTCAAACAACATACAAGACAGAATGGACTTAGCTAAAAAAGAAAAACGATATAGAACACCAAACAAGAATCTAGAAACAGAATTGGAAAGCTTTAAAGAGTATACTTAAAAGCTACTACAAACAATACCAAAACACTGAAATAAACTACTTGCGTTTATTCAAAATCAAATATATCGAAAACCTCCTACCAACAGTAGAAACGCTAAACCTTAGGAAGCTGAAATTGTATAAAGATAGTCTTTGCAAAAGATGTTTAAAAGAAAGAGAATTGATTAAGCACTTAGTCACTTGCGAGAAAGCCTATTAAGTACTTAAAAAAATCGAAGATGAAGCATAGAAATAGCTTGACGAAGATAAAAGAAAAGAAGAAAATTGAGATTTAAGGAGCATAGCTCAAAGGTCCAGTGATCTTAATGTAGTGGTTAGGTTGTCGGACCACCATATAAGAGGTCTGGAGTTCAAATTCTACTGTCAATGAATTTGAATAATTACTCAGATCTTTGTATCCAACTTACAGTAAACCTTGTCCATTTCTAGAGTTATAACCCTGTAAATCATGTTGTACTAATATCAATTGGGTATTAGAAGTGTAATGGAAAAGTCAGGTCTGATTAGAGGTTAGAACCAGTTTTATTTTCATAAACTGGGTTTAATAACTTTTCAAAAATCAAAACCGAATATAAATCGGGTATATTATCTCCGGTTAGATTCGATTAATCAGTTATATTAATCCGGTTATATTCGATTAATTGGTTATATCAATCCAGTTATATTCGATTAATCAGTTATATTAATTCGGTTATATTCGATTAATCAGTTATATTAATCTGGTTATATTCGATTAATCAGTTATATTAATCCGGTTATATTCGATTAATCAGTTATATTAATTCAGTTATATTCGATTAATCGATTATCTGATTAATCGGTTATAATAAACATTATGTATCCCCTTTTTAATAGATCCTGACAAGCTTGTCAATGACATTATTATTGTATGATTTATAGATGTATTCTTTTATAGGTTTGATATTGATACCTTAAGTACTTTAAGGGTAATTCCAGAATAATATATGAAAGTTTTGAATTGAGCTATCTACGACAATGAAATAGTAAAGATAATTACAAGCTAACGATATAATTATTGTATTGCATGTGAAAAGAAGAATGGAATTAGCTAAGTGATTATTTAAGGCTGATAAAATGTTCAGGCAAGAGTAATTAATAGTCACGCATAATAGTTTTAAAGCAGAGTGAAAATGTCACAAAATTAAGTGAATATATGTCAAGAAGTCAGTTGAGCATCTTATAAGATTGGGTTTACACGAATTTGGACTAACTTATAGTCTCTTTTAATATAAAAAGACCAGTACTAGAGTTAATTATTGAGAAAGCAGATTATAATCGCTAAGGATTTATTAGTGCCCTTAACTTGATAACTACGAATATTTCTATGAAAAATGCTTGTTGTATCATACACATTAATTAGTTTTCTTATCAGTTCTGCAGTTCATAAAACGATTTTGGCTTTATGTTCTTCAGTAACAACCAGTGAAAATGATTTTCTTGTTTCATTGACAATGATTTTTAAATTTAGTTGAACAAATTTAAAATCAGTTGATCTCTCTTATAGTGATGCAATAGAATCATTCCAATAAATTTTTGAAATACAACCAGCTACCTGTTGAACGATGAAAGTTCTACATGCAAGCAAGAAATAAGGGATCAGGTTATTGAAACGAAGGGTTATGGTAAAGGAAATGACTGCACATAATTGACCAATGATTTGATTAATGATCAAATGTAATATAGCAGGATCAGGAATAACGTAAAAAAACTTGCTCCAAAATTTACATAACAAACCAACCTTTGCGCTCTAACAAAATTCTTCCTTGTGAAATTTTGCCTTATAATATCAACTCTTTCATAATAATTCTAATCGTAAATTTAATGAACAATGAGAAATGCATTGATTATCATGTGTACGGATAAATCCTGATCATAGGGTAAATGTAGGTGATCGGGATTGAGATCAGGTACATAATATGACGTAATAATTAAAATATAAGAAAGTATATGAGTAAATTAAGGGGAATGACGTAAATAATTTGTTATTGATTGTAATAAAAAGCAAGGAAATAAATAAAGAAAATTGGTCTTTGCTTGAATTGATCAATAAATAACACACATACGCCTAGTAATAAAAATAACAAAGGTCTTGTGAAATATTCTACGACAGGCAGTACCGAGTTGGATTTTGGTGGTAGCCCACTACTGCTTTACCCCCACGACAGATCTCTTTATGTATATTAATAATTATGCACTTTTATCAGTTATATAACTTTAATTAAATTTAATAGCGTAATTTTTAATATATCCTATTGAACATAAAAGTAATTTAATTAAACAAATTATTATATGATCACAATAATACAGTACTATATGCGTGATCTAAGATATTATATTAAGTTATACTTAGTTACATTATGACTTATCCTAATGCTTTGAGATTTTACTACATCGCTACTCTTTAATACTTTACTATTTATTATCAAAATTATGGCATCATTTTATCAGAACATGTCAGGATCAACTTATTTAAAATTTAAGATATTTAAATTGAAAAAAGACTAATTTTAAAAAAAAATTTAAAATCGAAAAAATTTGAAATTAAAAAATTTAAAATTTAAAAGCGAAAAAAATTTGAAATTAAAAAATTTAAAATTTAAAATCGAAATTAAAAAGTTAAATTTTTTTTAAAAAAAAATTTAAATTTAAAATTCTTAAAAGGAGCTACAAGTTTCATATGCATTATAAAATGAATTAACTTTTTTAATTTTTTAGTAACTTCTATTTACCTTAATTAGGTTCATGTTCAGAATTTTAAATTTTAAAAAAGTCAACAAAAATAGACTACACATGCCAATAATTTCGTAAACAAGCTAACAGTTATTAAAAAACTGTTATTCTTGTGGCAGAAACATATCAAAGTGAGCTCTATTACATTTTAAAAATAGAATCTTATTCACTAAATCTGGAGACAGGTGGGTTCGTTTTGTTGAAATATGATTGCCAGCATCAGAGAATAATCGTTCACTTGAAACTGATGTTGCTGGGATAAAAAGATATTTATGTGCTAATTGAGCCAAGACAGGCAAGCTACTTTTATTTTTTAGCCACCATTCTAAAGGATCATCATTAACTTTGATTTCTTTCAACTTAATATAGTTCTTTACTTCGTCATCATCTTCTGTTTCGGCTTGTATAGAACTCACTTCCAACTCACGAAAAAAGTCATCATCATCATTATCATGATTTTTATCCACCAAATTCTCTTCATTGTCATCCGGAATAGCAAGGTTTATTTTTAATTCATCATATAGAGTCTTCACCAAATTCTGTACTCTGTTTTGCTCAACGCTTGTCGCCCAATTGAAATGTTTGAACCTTGGATCGAGGAATGTGACAACTAAAGCAATATCCGTCGGAACTTCCCATAATTCATCTAATGACAGATAAATAGCAGCTCGAACTCTAATAAGCAAACCATTAGTAAGAACAGAGAGCAAATATTCTATTCGGTCAATATCTTCTAACTCAGCATTATTAGATCATCTTCGTGTTCTTGTATTCTGAATAATCTGATTAATTAGCTCTGCTTCCTAGCTGCTTTTTACTTCAATTCACTCTAGATTCTTGACTTTCTTAACTTCCTCTGCTTTACTTTTTTGGATCTCTTTTCTTATTCTTCCTAGATACTTCCTATTGAATACTACTTCTGATATATTCTTTTTCTTTCATACGAAGCTTGAGATATTGTGAATTTTTTTTAAAGCTACTCTTTGTTTTTGGCTATTTTTCCTTAATTTACTTCCTTCTCTGTATACTTCTTGTTAACTGCATCCTTCTTGCAAGTTTTCTTAGTCTTCTTCCCAAATCTCAACTTACAAGCTTTTTTTTCTTTCCAGTAATATACCAATTTCACTTTCTTTATCTTCTTTACCTTTTATAAGCACTCATTCTTTTTTCCTTTTGTTAGCTGAGATTTTCTCTTCGGTTTTTTGTACTTGAAATCCCTTTTTCTTTTGATATTCTTCCTTTACTTTTCTTGATTTTTTGTCTTCTAAGATTTCATTCTCTAAGGCTTAGAACCACTTTGCTTTTTTTACAATATGTCTCTTTCCTTCTCTTACTTTGAGCTGTCTCCAAGTAATCATTCTTACTTGTTCATTATCTAGTAGTTGATTTATGTATCATAAATTAAGCTTGCTTATATTTTCTTGTGCTTCTTTTATGTTGCATTTATTAAGGATATTGCTAATAAGACAGTTTTTTCTCTCTTGAAGGTTTATAATGTTTTAGCTTACTGTAAAGTTGTTTTTTGTGATACTTAGCCATATTTTTTTCCATGCTGTATTATTGTAGCTCTAAGGTTTCTGTATTTAGTCTTTTTCCAATTCATATTTTCTGTTATAAGTATACATTCTGGCATATTCATATCTAGTTGTGACTGCTTTAATCTCATTAACGTAGTTATGCCTAAAATGCTGTTTGTATCTATTCTTACAAAGAGCTCTAATATATGGTGCTCTATATGTTTTACTATAGATTTACTATACCAAATATATCTCTATGCCAAAGAGTTGCATTCGTGTATGTAGATAGGAGCTCCAATTTCCATTTGATTAGTCTGAGCATAGGCTAGTATATAGCATTATATGATTTTTTCCTTAAGCAGATATTTGCAAGTAGATATTCGAGCTTTGGTAGTAATACTATATTGTTTATATATATTATTTGACTTGCTGGGAGTTTTTTGTATTTTAGTATACAAATTAGTTTTCCTACTTCTTTTTTGCAATGTAGGATACTTGTTCTCTCTTGTTTTTTTAAGCTTATTCAGACACCTAGAAACCTTGTACTTTCTTCTGATTCCTTGATTTTCACTTAGCTTAGAGGTATTCCGATTTGTATGAATTTCTCTTCTTTTTCTTGCTTGTGAGATCTCCAAGCAATTGCTTCAGACTTTGCTCTATTTATCACAATGTCATTTAGCGTAAAAAAGTTATTTGATACTTGTATGATTTCTTGCAGTACTTGTCTAGACTCTGCTACCCAAGTAGTATCGTCTGCATATACTAGTGTTGAATCATAGCTTTTTCAGTTTTGTATATTCAGTTTTCAACATCTACTAGCTACTAGAACTCTATTTGGTACCTAATTCCTAATTGCTGTATCCTTACTAGCAATGAGTCGTAGAATATTTTCTACATTAGTGGGAAAATTACTTCACCTTGATCTATTCTATCTCCAGTTACGAAGAAATCTGTAGGGCTTTCATCTGTTATCACTCTTATTTCATAATCTTGATATAATTGCTTAATAAACATGATTAGATTTTCTAGAAATTTGATTCTTCTCATAGAAAGCTCTAGAGCATAGATGCTAACTGAGTCAAAAGCTTTCCATATATCTTGAAAAGCTATTCAAAGCTCTTTTTCTTTTTGAATTGCATTCTCAATAACGTTATTTAAAATATGTATAGGTGTCATAGTACTTTCATTAGGTAGTTCTGCAAAGTTAGCCCTTTTTAGAATTTGCTTTTCAACAAAGACCTTGTTTAGCCTTTTTTTGGACTATTCTGACTACAAGTTTTTTGAATGTCTCAAGTAATATTATCAGTCTGGTGCTAGTCAAGTTAAATTCCTAATCTGTACTTTTAGAAATTAGGTATATTTGCCCTAGTTTCCATTTCTTAGGGAATCTTTCTTCTTAGACTACTTTGTTTGCAAATTTTACCAAATGTTCTTTTGTTTTGGAGCTTACTTTTTTTATAAGCCTGTAGCCAATACCTAAGATACTGAGTACTGTATCTTCTTTTAGCATACTTATGGCTTCTGACTATTCCTCTTCTGTTATTTTGCACATAACTCCTACGTACCAAGCTTCTTTGATTCTTTTTTTTCTTCATATATATTGGCCCATTCTTGATCTATTTGCTCGAATTTGTGATTACATTTTCTGAATTGTTTCTTAAAATGCTTTTTTACTTCTTTTCTGATATCATTACTCTCCGTAACTAACATTTTGTTTTCAAACTTATTTTGGCTTTAGACTAACACTCTATCAACTATGATCTTGTTGTGAGGACGTTTGAGCAACTTGTTTAACATTTGCTTTTGGCTTTTAGGCATTAGTGCAAATCTTTCTTCTATTTTTTCTTTTATTTCTTTTTCTTTTGCAGCATGTATTTCCTTCCGAGCTTTTTCTTTTAATACATTCTACTATTCTTTAATTTTAATACAGTATTCTTTGTTCCAGAATTCTGGTAAGAGTGGGATATTTGTCTTGTATTCTGTGTTGAAATGATCTATTCGTGCATTTAGAATTGCCTTTTCAAGCTCATCTAAACTTTGTTCTATATCCTTAGACCCTTTTCTGAATATCCTTCCTAAGACTTTAGCTCTGCTATATGTTAGTGATTTCATAGCTTCTTTCCTGATTTGACTTTTTGAGTTTTGTGTTTTTGTTGAAGGAATATACTTGTTTGCTACTGCTTGTATTGGCTTAGCTATTAACTCCCATTCTTCATCAATATCTGTTTCAAACTCTATTTCTTCTTGGTTTTCTTCTCTTCTTTTTTTCCTCTTCTCTGCATTGTGAATAATTTTTTCTACTTTTTGGCTATAACTATTCCAATCTTCTTCCGTAGCCTTGTGGTACTAGTATAGTCTTCTTGTTTCTTTTTGTCCTCTTTTGCTTTTCTGCTTGTTCTTTTCTAAGATACTTGCACTATCTAATTGTACCCAGACCATTCCATGATCACTATCTGTTACTGTTTCCATTTGCTCTATATTGCTATCTAAGATGATGTTTCTCATATCCTGCGTTGTCCAAATATGATCTATTCTAGTTGATACATTACTATTTGACCATAAATATTTGATTAGCTCTGGGTTGTAAAAGTTAAAGGTTTCTATGTAGTCAGTATTTTTTAACCATTTCATAATTCTTGTACCAGTATCTGAATTTCTCTTTCCTTTGCTACTCATAACTAGTCTTTCATTTAATACCGTATTAAAGTCTCTTAAGATCGTATATATTATGTTTTTCTTATTCTTGATAATTTTTTCTATAAGTATCTTGTGCACTTTTTTCATCACTTCTTCGTTTTTAGGAGGTAAGTATACTATTCAAACTTGAAAGACTACTCTTCTGAAGTAAAATTCAGCTTTAAGCAGGTATGGGCTGAACTTTTTGCAAACTTCCATATTTCTTAACCAATTTTGGTCCACTAGTAGCCCAATTCCTGACCCTTTATGTTTTCCTTTTTCTGTTTCTGACCAAAAGATTAAGTAACTGTATTCTTTTATATTTATCTATTTGCCTTCTTGTTTACCTATATTGGTTTCTACTATTCCAATTATGTTGTATCCTTCTGACTTACCATACTCTGCTAATAGTTTTACCTTTGTATTATCACCTTTAATTCTGTTAATATTGTGTGTATCTATTTTTATACTTACTGTTTTTCCTCTGCTATCTCTGTTATCATCAAATACACTTTTGCTTTCCTCTCTTCTCTCTGTATTTTTTATGTGTTTTGACTTGTTTTGGTTTGAAGTTGTCTCTGCTCTAAGTTGTCTTTTAAGTTTTCCTTTTTGATTGACTAGAGCTTTTGTTTGTCAACTTTGGCAACTTTCAGAAGCGATTTAGAGCCTCCAGGCTCCAATTATCTTCAAAGCTACTTAGTTTTCTCTCCAAAGCCTGAATGCATTGAGCCATATCATTGAAAGATTCTTTATACAAGTTTCTTTTGTGACATTCTCCTCTTCTATTCTCTGTATGAGTTTCATCTCACTTTTCTGTCTTCTTAAATACTTGGTTTTCTAGTTTGTTTTCCCTCTCTAAGGTTTTCTTTTCGGTTTTGTAAGGTAGGGTTTGCTTGTTAAAGGATATTTCATGTCTTTTAGAGCTTCTTGCACTTGGTTCATTGTTATGAGGTTCTTGTTTATATCTTTCCTTATTAATATACTCTTATATTAATTCTGCTTCAAGCATCTCCCAAAAAAGCCTAGTATCATAATATTTAACAGAATACTTTTGTGCTTGAACTATTTCTCTTTGATTTCTAAAAGATACTAGTACATAGTCTTTGTTATTTCTGTTCGAGTTATTGAAAACATGTACTGTACTCGCACTAGTATGTTTAGTTGCCTGAATAGTAATATCTCATTTATATTTTGTAGTATATTATATAACCTTGTAATGAACTGTTTTCTATTCTCAAGTATCTCTTTTCTGCTTAATACTGGGGTTATACGTACTAAGAGCTCATTTGTAAGAGGAATAACCCAAGCTTCAATCCCTTGTACAAAGCTACTTTCTTTTTCAAAAGATACTTCTGCTC
Source organism: Scutellospora calospora (assembly GCA_910592325.1). NCBI lineage: Eukaryota > Fungi > Glomeromycota > Glomeromycetes > Diversisporales > Gigasporaceae > Scutellospora > Scutellospora calospora. Next base: position 1,214 of record CAJVPM010002240.1, on the reverse strand, counting down.
TTATTTTTCTGTATTTTTCTCTTATCATTTCAATGTTTTTGACATGACCCAAGTGTTTAATGCAAAGAAGACTTGTGATCTTGTTATATGATAGAGTATGTCCCATATAGTGATAGTCTCTTCTTTGCTTGGGTATAGTTCTCTTTCCTTAGTTATATTATTTGTTCTACTAGGAACTTCATTGCTAGTTAGGAGAGTTTCTTGTTTGTACTTTTTTTTTTTCCCTTTGTCTTTTGTGACTAACACTTTTTCTTCTTCTGTTTGGTTGAGTGCTGTCTCTATTCTTTTTTTGCTTGTGCTACCTGTTGAGCACTCCTCTTTTTCAGTTTGGTTATACAAAGTAGATCTTTTTTTTATATTTCTGCAAGTTCTTTCTTTGCTTGCGTCTCTTTTTCTTCTTTTTCTTTTACTTTGCTTTGTACAGCTTTTTTTTTCTTAGAGTTCTCTTTTTTGATCTTTTTCTCAAAAATTAGATTTATCTGATCGAATTCGTCCTTCTTTTTTTCTAATCCTAACTTAGCTTCTTTATAGCCTTTTTTGCAGTTGAAGTAAATAATACACTATTAGTTTCCATTTACGAATTTTTCTTGAATTGCTTTAATATGCTTGTTTCTTCTTAGAGACTATCTTATTGATTTTTCTCTTTGTTCTGCGTTGTCTCTAAGAATCTTAACTGATGCTACCTTAGCTATGACCTCTTCTTTGTTTTTACATGCTTCTGAATTAGGTACTCATAAACTGTAATCTAGAGATATACTGCCATGTTTTGCTTTTCCTATCTTTACTAGTTGCTCTAATCTGTCTTCTATTTCATTTTTACACAGGTATATTTCTATGCTATTTTCTACTAGTTGGATATCTTCTCTACTTTCTGTGCTTTAGTTCTTTCTGCTACCCTTTCGTTGCTATTTTCCTCTTCTTGGTATTGAGTAATCTGTTTAATATTTTCATGTGATTCTACTTTTTTATCTCTATCTGCTTCTATGATTAGTGCCTCTTCAGTTCTCATTTCTATTTCCTGTATTGTTTCATTAAATCTTCCTACTTGTATATTTGCTAGTTCTTGCTTTCTTTCTCGGACTTCTTTAATTTTGTCTATCCCTTCTGTGAAAGCAGCTCTTTCTAGTACAACACACCACTGTCTTGCCAAAGTAATGATATTCTTATCAACATTCATTGCCTTTGCAACCATTCTATCCAAATAGTCTGCTAGT
>CAJVPM010002239.1:0-10219 GCA_910592325.1 Scutellospora calospora | reverse complement strand
AGGACTCTCGATACTGGTGCTAGTATAGCTCTATTAGTGATTAGTAAATCAAATGGAATAATCTTTTTTAGTGAATCAGATATTTGTTCTGGGTTATTAGGCAAAGAAATATGTGCTTGTTCTATAGCACTGGAGACAGTTTTTCTGAGTGTATCAAAATCTACTTTTTCTTCAAGAGGTATTTTTGCAAAAGTAGATAGATAACGTATATATCGTGTGATTTTCCAAGCATCTATAGTATTGAAATCTAAAGTTGTTAGGTAGTCTAATGCAAGTTTAGCTTTTAGTTTTTTGAATATCTGATCTCAGTTGTTTTTGTTAGTTTGGAGAGAGTTGTGTTGCTTTTTGTATAACTCGAGAGCTTTATTAAATAGCGAGTTGAATTCTACCTGGTGTTGGAATCTATTCGCTTGGGCATGAGTAAAGGTTCTGAAAAATGCTGTATTTCTATGGTAGAGCTTTGCTTTAATAGCTTCTGAAATATATGTTTGGTTAGGCAAGGTATTCAATTTATAGACTACAAATTCTTTTAGAGTTGCTAGAGATGTTATTGCTTCTATAATTTTATTTCAATTCCATATAGTCATATCATATACTGGAAGATTTTCTTCTCTCCATTCTGCTAAAGATATTTCTAGTTGATCTTTCCATTCTTGCTCTCTGTCATCTATTGGTCTTCATTTAGTGTTGCCTCTATTAAGTTGAGTAGAGCTGTTAGAGCTATCACCTATTAGTGCCTGGCTGTATGTTCTAATTTGTGTTTTATTACCTTGTACCATATTAACTAATTTAGTTTCAGTATGTTCTATTTGAGCCTCCTGCATATGGTCATGAGAACTAGTTTGGGTACTATGATCTTCAGAATGGGGCATGGGAGTATTTATGTATTCTATTTCCATAATAGGTAATGGTATTATTATTGTGATTGTTGTTATTGTTGTATTAGTTAATGATAATATTATTGTTGAATTTAATAGGGGTGAGCTAGAATCCCTCATAATATCGATGTTTTCATTAGTTTGTATCGAAGTTAAAGCACCAAGTTCATCTTACAGTTCAGTTTTCTTTTTTTTTGCTCTTCTTATTAGTAGTATTCATGTTTGCATAGAGGTTGTTGGTGTTTGGAGTGATAGAGTCAGATGACTGTTGTTTGTTTCCTGCTTTTTTAAGTGTTGCTGACTTTGTCGGCAACAGCTTTTGAAAGGAAGTTTGCAGTTGAAAAGTTATTTTCTGGCTTCTTTTAATCTTCTCTGTAAGAGCTAGAGAAAATGTATGTAGTTATGTAGTTATTTAATAGTTAGTATAATATACATAAGCAGAGTATTTTCTTTTTCTGTTGTTTTTGAATTTTGTTATAAATTTAAGGAGTATGAGAAAGAGTTTTTTATAATTTTTTTTATTATGAAATTTTATTTTTTAATTGATAGAGCTGCTTTTTTGGCTAATTAGATTTTATTAATTTGTAATCACAGAGTTACTGTAGTAGTAATCTCCTAAGGTTTTATAGTTACATAATAAGTATACTACAAGCTATATATATAACTATAGTTATTATCTAATTTAAGTAGTCTGCTATACAGAAGATTAACTATCTGTTAGTTCTACATATGCTACTATACCTGCAACCTACCTGTGAGTTACCTATTTAAACACTCTGATCATTAAATCATTACTTCATTTTAAACTAATATCACTACTATATCTAACTGCTTAAGCTAGCTAACTTATCTGTAGATCTATTTACTACATGATTTAAGTACTCTTAAGATACATATTGCCTAATATATTATGAGTACGCAGAGCTTTAGTTAACCTCAAAAGTGATTCTTACTAGTATAGTCATATGTCTATTTTACTAATTCATCTAAATTGAACCCTTGTTGATGTTCAAACAAATCCAGTTTCTGCTATAGCTCTCTATCAGATATAGTTCTTCAAGTTCTAGCTAGATATTTTATAAGATAGATTCTCTAATCTAGTTAGCTACTAAGCTAAGTTGGTATTGCTATTTGTAGTCAGTACTAGGCTGCAGATTCACAATAGTCTTACTTGTACCTATTAATTTTATATTCTTTATATTTAGGTTTTTTACTATATCAAGTATCAACTAGCTTAACTGTTGAAATTTATACTACTTCACTAAACTCAGAATTTCTACTATACAAGTCCTCTGTCATAGATTCTATTAAGATTTATTCATACAATATAACTTGAATATTGCATAATACTTCTAATATCTAATTGATATTAGTAAAACATGATTTACAGAGTTGTAATCTCTAGAAACAAATAGAGTTTACCATAAGTTAGATACAAAGATTAAGAAATTATTCAAATTTATCAATAGTGGAATTTGAACTTCAAACCTCTTGCTTAGTAGTTTGGCAATCTAACCACTATACTAAGATCATTAACTATGAGATTTTATTAATATTACTATTATTAAATAAGTTTTAATACTTTTATCTTTATTTTATATTTATTAATTAGTTATTTTTTATTTATATTTTATGAATTATTTTATAATTTAGCAATATCTTTAGATAGTATTATTAGAATCAGAATAGCTTTATAATCATAACAAGCTATAATTTGTAGAAATTAGAATAATAGATATAGTGTAATTAGTATTTATAAATCTCTATTGAAGTTTAACTATGTTTAACTATATTTGATATATTTAACTATATTTAATGATGTTTGATGATATTTAATGATGTTTAACTATATTTGAAAATATTTAGCTATATTTAACACTGTTTGAAAAGATGAAATTTTACCTCTAATTAGAGGTTGAATTTAAAATTTTGGTTGAATTCAGATCGAATCAGCCAAAAAATTCAACCTATAATCAACCTATAATTAACTAAAAACTACCAATTAGCTTAAAATTAGTATCTGATTTTAGATTGAATAGTTAATTTTAAAATTCAACCTAAAATCAGATTCTGAATTTAGGTCAAATTTTATATACATTTGACCTAAAATTAACTTCAATATTTAGAAATTGATTTTAGATTAAATATATATAAAATTTGACCTAAATTCAGAGTCTGATTTTAGATCAAATTTTAAAATTAACTATTCAATCTAAAATTGAATACTGATTTTAAACTAATTATTAGTTTTTAGGTCAATAATAGGTTGATTATAGATCAAATTTTTTGGCTAATTTGATCTGAATTTGACTAAAAATTTAAAATTCAACCTCCAATTAAAGGTTGAATTTCATCTTTTCAACTAGTATAAGGATATTTAGAAAAAGATATAAAAACTCTACCTTTTATTTTTCTTGTTAAAGTTAGGTTTATTCTTTACAATCTTTTTAATATTAAAATTCTCTTAGCATAAATACTAATAGATAGTCTTGTATTATTAATATTGTATCGTAAATAAAGTATACTCTTTGCTTTAGTATAATTTTTCTAATAAATTACCTTTGTAAAGTAATATTCTGCTTTAGCACTATTGAGAGTTTCTTTTCTATATCTTATGTTACTTGTGATATACTAAGAAGGCTATACTATTTGTAACAATACATTAAATAATAATAATACTAATTAATAAGTAATATTCAAATAAAAATTCAACTTTAATTATAAGCAAAAATTTTAAACTTCTAGTTACTCATCTTTCTGGTATAGATCATTATTTAGAATAGAGAATAGATTATATGGAATATGTTTAGTATTGATAAAAAGCCAAAAATATTAGTAATAATCAAAATATTATAATAAATAAAAATAATCTGCTAAAAAATTAAATTTGATATAGCAAATATAATATTGTACTTTGTTATGATATATCTCATTCTTTATGTTTTAAAAAATATTATATATATTAAAAAATAAATTAATATTTTATATAGTATAGTATAAACAATAATAGAAGCTAATATTTATATTTTATATTTGTTATTTGTATTATTCATTTGATAGTTATATATATATATATGCACATATATATAAATATAATTTTAAATAAAATTTTTAAGTTATTTTAAATAAATTATATTAATATATCTTGAAATTAGTTGTATATCAAAATCTTAATACATAAAATTCTAATATACAAAATTTCAAAAACAAAATCCTAATATATAAAATTCTGATAAATTAAAATCCTGATAATATTAAAATTCAATACTCAAAATTCTGACACTTAAAATTCTGAAATTACTAAAATCTTAATATTCAAAATCTAATACACAGAATTCTAATACTCAAAATTCTATCATTTAAAATTCTAAGGTCTGGCGATCTTAGTGTAGTAGTTAGGTTGCCAGACTGTCATACAAGAGGTCTGGAGTTCAAATCCCACTATAGACAAATTTGAATAATTACTTGAACCTTTGTACCCAACTTACAGTAAACTCTGTTCGTTTCTGAAGTTGTAACCTTGTAAGTTAAGTTGCACTAAGTCAATTGAACATTAGTAGTATAGCAGCAGTTAATCACAGGATGATATATGTATATGAATAAATCTTGATAGAAAAATATTAGTGTGGCAGTAGTTAATCACAGAATGATATACGCATACTGATCTATGAGCAGGGGACCTGCATGGTAGAAATCCTGAGTTAGGTGAAATAGTATGGATTTCAATGGTCATACTGGTTTATACCTGATCCGGTGAAAGAAATTTGTGGCTGAAAGATGCGACTGAGCAGATGCTTGTAAGTCCATCATACAAGGTCGTATAGCAACACCAACTTGGCTTAGCAGCTAACTGGATTGGGAGGATCTGTCTTGTGAAACATCTGAAAACATAGAAGACTGATCTAGTGGAAAGTCATAGTAAAAACCAGGTTTGTACAAATATCGAATAAGGGTATATGCAAGCTAGATTGGGATATAGCATAGCATAGTTGGGTACCACAGCACCCAATCAGTTAGGGAGTTGGTATAGGAACACCTTGTGATAGGGTCTAGGCTCCAAACTATAAAGTTTGTAGACTAATATCAGCTTGGGTGTCTTCCAAGAGAAGTAGCATGGGGTTAGATGAATTTGGTAAAATAAAGATAGAGTACAGGTAAGTGTCATAGGGCCAGAGAGTTTAAATAGGTAATCTTCAAATAGATTTCAGGTATAGCAGCTAGTGTAGAACCTTCAGGTGGACTACTTAAATTAGACAATCTAAAGTTGTATGTAGGACTAGTTGTACTCTCACAATATGTATTATTTATTCACTATCAATACCAATAAAAATTCGGCCAATAGCATTTGTATAAAGTAAAAAAAAAAAAAAAAAAAAAAAAAATCCTAATACTGATACATAGAATTCTGATACTCAAAATCCTGACACTCAGAATCCTAATATTCAAAATACTGAAATACATAATCCTAACACTCAAAATTCTGAAACATAGAATCCTAATACTCAAAATCTAGAAATATAGAATTCTGATACTTAAAATTCTGAAACACAGAATCTAATACTAAAAATTCAGAAACACAGAATCTCACTACTCAAAATTCTAATACTCAGAATCTTAACACTCAGAATTCAGATACTAAGAATTCTGATACTTAAAATTCTGATACAATAAAAATCCTAGCAGAATCCTAATACAACCAAAATCTTGATACTACTAATAAAATTTAATCTATTATTTAAGATATTATGTAATTGCCAGGAATAAAATATAAAAATTGTATTATATGATTGAATTTGATTAGTTAATTACTTTTCTTTGCTATAAATTGCTTATGAAACCCTTATAAAACTGCTTATAAGTATATTAATTTTTTTATTATGCTTATGAACCCAATAATTTTATTAGTAAAAATTATTTTATTATGATTCTGTGATCAAAAATTTACTTTATTTTAATAATTACCAAATTCTTATTAAAAATTCTAACCTATATAAATACACAAAAGATGATTTATTAGATGAGATTTTGAGATTAATATGATTTTTCATTGTAATATATATATATATTAATTTAATTTTTTTTTACTTTTTTTATAATTTTCTTCTTTTTAGTTGGTTATTTTTTTTAATTTTATTGTTTTTTTTTAAATAATTTAATTTATTTCTAAATAATTTAATTTTTCAAATAATTTGATTTTTAACTAATTTAATTTTTTTAATTTAATTTAAAATTTTTGATTTTTTTATTTTTAATTTTTTCTTAAATAATTTTTTTGATAAATAATTTAATTTTTTTGTAATAAATAATTTAATTTTTTTTATGATAAATAATTTAATTTTTATTTTTTTAATTGATTTAATTTTTTATTTTTCTAATTTTTTTTTTAATTTTTTAATCAACTTTTTTTATTTTAAGTTTTTTTTTTTTTAATTATAATAGTGTTTTTATATATTGAGAATAGCTATAGGGAGGATATCAGGAAGTAGTTGTAGTAGAGTGTTTGTGAAAAGAGCAGTTGTTAGGAAGTAGTTGTTATCAAAAAAGAGTTATTATAAATAGGATTGTTGAGGAAGTAAATTATATTAAGGAGTAGTCATAGCAGAGTATTGGAGAAAAAGTAGTTATCAGAAAAGGAGTTATTAGAATAGGATCATTTGAGAAATAATTATGTCTGTGAAATAGATTATGTTAGAGAAAATAGATTATATCAGAGAAGTGATTATAGTAGAGTGTTGAGAAAATAGTAGTTGTGAATAGGAATAGAGATTACTAACTATCACTTTGTGAACACTATATTTTACTAAAAATTACTTAATAACAAGTTCACAGTTTATTTCACTAAGACTTATTTTACAGACAAAATAATTCTGATCAATATTATTAGAGTCAAATTAGAATTAGTATTAAATTTAGTGTAATTTATAAAAAAATTTGTTAGTAAAATAAGCTTAGATAAAATAGACTGTTAGTTAAAATGTAGTATTTATTAGAAAAGTATTATACAAGTTTTGCTAGATTTAACTCCAATAGTTAACTTAGATTGTTAATATAATCAAATTTTATAGAGCCTTAGTTGTTTTATATCGATAATATTTATATGGGGTTATAAATTTTAATCAAATCAGAGTTATCAGTTAATTAACTTAATAATATTATTAGTAATATCAATATAATAAATAGGTTACTGATCTATTTAATTTAATCGAGTTAGAGGTTTAAGTTATATAATAAAAGTATATTTTAATATGTATAGAATAGTTAATAAAGCAAAAAATAGTTATTAAAATAAAAGGAAATAAAATAAAAAAAAAATTAATTGTTCAATAAACTTTCAATTTCAATATTTTGAGAATTTGATTTCTAATATCTTTCTTATATTCAAGATATTGAAGTCTGAGAAAACTTTATTAGAGTGAAAAAAAAATCTTTAAATATATTTTTCTTAATACAATATAAAACAATATCCTATCTTACAATTATACTATTAAATCTATCTACAATCTATACTACAATAATTATTCTTTTCTCATTCTCAAATTGTAACTAACTAGATTTCAATTCTGTAATATTTTGTTTACAGAAGTTCCTATAACTAATCCTCTCATTACTGGGTACTCAATTTTGATAAATAGTAGATCTACAATAATAGTAGCAATAACTAGTTTTCTACTCTATATAGATATATTTATTAGATATATTGTATATTGTTCTTACTATTATAGCTAACAAACAAACAACTAGAGGTCAAAACTGAATTATGAAATTCAACTTCAACTTTAGGTTAAACTAGTTTTAAATAGTAAATTATCTTATAATATTTTAATTTAGTTGTAACTTTCCTACAAACTAGTTTTTAAATTAGGCTATACAAACTTAATAAATCAGTTTTCATAATATAAAATTTTCAAAAGTAACCCAGCAACCTGGCTTTTAATTTTATTTTCAAAAAATTTTATATATAAAAAACATATAAAATTTTTTATAGATGTTTTGAAAAAACTTACTCAGATATTATATATACTTAAAATTTTTTTTTAGAGTTTTGTAAATTTTGACCTGGCCAGATTATGAAAACTGATTAATTAAATTTGTATAGCCTTAGTATTCAAATTTCGAAATTACATATTAATAACAATATATCTAATATAACAAAAAGTATTTTGAGTTTTTCTTTTTAGCTAAATATTTATCTAATAATTTGAATTAAATTTAGTTTAAGCTAATCTAGTTTAGTATAAATTGGTTTTTTTTATAATCATATTTAATCTAATTTAGTTTTAAATTTTATAACCTCTAAAACAACAAAAATAAATTAAAAAAAAATAAAAATAATAAAAAAAATTATGACCAACTAAGCTCTGAGAAATGTATTACAAAGAAAACTATAATACTACTAAGTGAGTAAGCATGCTAATAGAAACACAAATACCTATGTTAAACAAATTTCTAAGTACTGAACTCAGATATATTTTCAAACTTCAAACTGATTAGATCTATTTTGATAAAAGCTCTAGTAATTACTCTATCAAACTCAAATATAGTTGCAAACTTTATTTTACTAATACTAAATAATATTATATAATGAAATGATATTCATTAAAATAATATTACATGATATGAAATAAAATTTATCTTCTTATTAATGATAATAATTTAAATCATAAAAAAATCATTCTAAAGCAATATACTATAGATTTAAAATATCATGTTTTAAATTATTTGCTATTCCTATCTGTAATACTACTCATTGATATTTTTATACTTAAGGCTATCTAAACTTAAAATATATTAAAAATAATAGTTTATGGAGATATCTATTACTTATTACACAGCTTCTAATTATTCACTTATGACTTTTTTTACTGATATTTTCATAGTGAACTTTATATCTTTTTCTTATTTATTGTTTAAATTATATTATGAGAAATATTGTGAGAATATTTCTTTTATACAAAATAAAAAAAAGTTTAAATTTTGTTGTATAAGAATATTGCTAAGAAAATAACAGGTTAAAGTTATAAGTATTAGGATCCTTATAATAAATTAATTATTATATATATTTGTTATTAATATCATTAAACATTATAAATTATTCTTAATATCATATATTATTGCAACTGCATTACAATATCACATAATATCTTGACTAACTTATGATTTTTAATAATATTTATGATAAAATATGAAATAACTATTACATATTTAAGGTAGTCAGAGTATATTAGATTACAATTAATATTAAAAAAAATAAAAAGAATATAATAATATAAGCTTAAATTCTTTGATTATTTTGTATTTAATAATACTCATACTACTTTCATTTTATTATTTATAATTGTAATTCTTTCTTTCTATAACTATTTTACTATTTTTTTTAATAAAAATACAAGAACTAGAAGAAACTTGTGAAGTTATACAGTCTTAAAAAAGAAAAAACAAATTAAATATTCACAGTTATCTAATAGTTAAAGAAAAAAATGTTAGAAATAAATATTCTTAGTGCTATAAATACAGGAAGTTAAAAAAGTATAAAGGCTATGTAACAACTCTTTTAATTAGGAATTTGTATTATCTATAAGATACATCTAAATATGAATACTTGTCTAAAGCTAGCTATATAGTAGTTGTTAAAGCAATTATTGAAATTAAAAAATATATCTCTCAAAGTAAAAAAAAGCCTATATAGCTAATTTAAAATTATATGCTTAATATTTCTGAAGATATTAAATCTTTTATACTATCATTTAATGCTCTTCATAAAACAGTTATTTGAGCTGCTATCAATAGAAATCAAGCAAATCTACATTTAAAAAAAAATTAATACCTTAACTTTCAAAGCTTATATCTTGATAAATTTTAAAGCTATTTTAATAGATTAATATTCAAAAGAAAGCGTATAATCTAAGCTTTCTTTTGAATATTAGATAATCAAGATAGCTTTAAAATTTATTGAGATATAAGCTGTGAAAGTTAAGATATTGATTTTTTTTCAAATGTAGATTTGCTTGATTTCTATTAACAGTAGCTCATTTGTTCTAGAAAAACTGTTTAATTATCATAACCACAATATGTTTTGAACTTTAATCTTTTACTCACACTTTGTAATACTAATTTAAACTAAAATTCAAAATAATACTCTAGTATATTATTTCACAGTTATATGGTATAGAAATATTATTAAACTATTCTTTAGATTGTAGGCCAATGCAGACAAATTTGCCTGTATTTTTGCATTTATTCAGCTCTAATTTACTTTTTTAAATGCAAAAATATTAAAAAAAATAATTATAGATAATAAAATTTGAAAATAAGGATTATCTTTTTGCAGTATTTGTTTTTAT
>CAJVPM010002238.1:0-10221 GCA_910592325.1 Scutellospora calospora | reverse complement strand
AATTCTCACTATTTAAATCAATAAAATTCAGCTAATGGCATTTGTATAAAGTAAAAAAAAAAAAAAAAAAAAAAAAATAAAATTTTTTGCTATTAAAATATCTTAAGCATTAAGTATTGTGATCAATAAACCAATATAAATTAAAATTAATATAACTTTTTGATAACTAAATAATGCAAATGGTTTAAATGAGTTAAAGAATTTCAGTTTCTTTTCTTCAGATAGTTGGTAATAAGATTCTAGTAAAAAGAATGCTACTATACATAGTAACATACCACCAAGAATTACGAGTATCCAAAATAACCAATGCTACTCAAAATTTTGAGCCAAGTATCCTCTAATTATTAATTCAAGTATTAGACTAATTAGTGATCCTCCCTTAAAATTAAATTCAAAATGAATAAATAAAGTTAGTAAAAACGATAGATAATATATCAGATCTCATATTATAGTTCAAGTCCCAACGTCTGAATCACATAGATATAAAAATAAATTATCTAATACTTACTATGAATAATGAAACGTATTAGTAAGAATACATAATCTAATTAGTGATATTGTAAATCGTACCTTACAAGATATTGATAAATATCAAAATAATCAATATGCAATAATATGAATTAATTTCGTACTGTAAAATATTCCAAATGCACTTCTGATTTCATCATTTTCATATAAATCAGTTACACTTCTAATACTAATGCTTTGAACTGCTGATACTCTGTAATGAGCATTACATGAGCAAGACATGCAGAAATTGCGAATACATTAAGAATGATCTAAGAGGCACAAAAGTTTACAGATGCAACATGTGTGGTTTTGAGATTAATAGAGATCATAGCAGTGCATGAAACATATTCTTAAAACATCTGAGCTAAGGCAACTTGGCGCTAGGGCCTACCCTACTCGAATTATTAGTTTACTAATTTATTTATTTTATAACTATGATATGATTTATTATAAATGATCAGTTTTTCTATAGGAGGATTTAAAATTAAACAACGAAAAATAAAAATCTTATAAATATTTAATAAAAAAGTCAAACATATTCGTTATCTAATAATAAACTGTTATTTTTTATTAGGAATATGTTTTATAAGATCAAGTTTTATTTATAATAAATTTTATTATATTATATCATTTTTTTTATAAATAATAATAATTTAACAAGTGAGAAAAACTCTCTCCGATGATCATTTGAACCAAATTTTTCAAAAAGCTGAACTACAAAAAAAATGATATAGTTAATATATTAATCTTTATAAAAACCTTACTAGAGTACTATATTCGCATAGTTGAATATTGAAATAGAGCTGAAAAAGAAGTTGTAGCTTTGTGTGTTAGTTTAAAGCACTCTAGGACTATAGAAGAAGTAGTTACGAAAGCTAAAGGTTCTTTATATTAAGTAAATAACAAAGTTGGATATATTATTTCTATACAATTGTAAAATCTACAAGAAATACCAACAAAGGTTAAGAACTCACAAAAGCCAAAGTTTGGTTCACCTTTGAGTTTAGATCTTTCACTCTGGTACCTGTCATACTTTTTGCATAACCAATAAATATGCATAATGTCTTCTTTGCTATACTCAATAATCTTTCCATCTGGATCATAATATATCATAAAGATACGAACGCCAGGATCAATAGAAATAAAGTTGTTATCTTCATAGTAATTCTCTTCCAGTGGTACACATATATAGATGTAAAATCTACTAAACCTATCTCTCATGATGTTAACTGCATTAATTATCTCTGGAAGTTCTTCAGAAGTCTTAATATTCTTGAGGAATATGTATTTACCTCCTTCTCATGCAAAATCTCTTCTTTTAATGGTAATTATTTGCGATTTATATTTTTTCAATTTTTTCTTAATTGTGAATTTCTTATTCAACTCAAGATTTGTATCATATACTATTAATAATTCGGATAACACATGATCACGTACACTGGGAGAAGTATCCTTCACCTATGTATTCTTACATTTATAGTTGTTGTTATTAATCACTCGTTTCCTCAGATATCCTCTAGTCCCGCATTCTCCTCCTTTTATCAGATCTAGATATCTGTTATACATCTATCTTGCCATACCCATCTACTTTAGCAATATTTCCTTTTTTCGTTGATTTGAGTATATCTTGATCTTTAGAGTCTTTAATTTCTTGTCTTCTATTGATTGTAAAGACGGTGGCACTAGATAGTATATCTTTGGAAAGTTCTCCTTTACAAGAGTAATTCGATCCAAGGCCTGTATTAAAAACCACAAGTTTGATTTGACGTTTTTTAGACTTGTATTTCCTGGTGACTACAGCTTCCTTGATAACATTTGCGTATGCTCATTTCAGAATAGACGTACATCATTATTATTTCCTATAGAGGCCTAACCTGATATCAGTAATGATCTTGTGATCCAGAAGTTAAGAAGCAAAACGTGTATGCTGCCTGTTGAGGCTATCTTTCTGCTTTTTACTGAATACTCATATATATCAGACCTTTTTCTTTTACGTGATCATGAATAGTTTATTTTGTAATCTATGTATTTCTGAGACAAACATGAAGGTTTTTCTTCACAACCTTTATACGTCCTCTTAAATATCTGATACTCTAATAATAAGGGAAATAATCACTTACCATAATATAAAAGAATGAATATCAAACAGGAATGCTACGGAATAAAAGAATGATGAGCATTTGTCACCACAGATTGTAAAGGATCTTACTTATTATGTAAAACTCACTATTGGCATCACATATTTTCAAACCAAATATGATTATATCCAGTTAGCATTATACAATATGATAAATTTAGAAATAAATAATAAAAATTCGTTCTTCTGAATATGAAGTTTGAATACTTAAGTTATAATAGCTTTATTTTTTTTATTACTTTTAAACCAGATGAATAATAAAAATATATATTCCAAATATGTTATTAAAATAATAACTCAAATTTAACGTATTTAAATATCAATGTAAGGTTTGCAATTTTGTCTAGGTTCAAGTAAATTAGAATTTAATAAATACTCAATATTGTTATTAGTAATAAATAAATGGATTTCTCTTAGAAAGGTATTGTATACTTCAAGGTTTAGATTTAATAATACATGCTTATTGAGTGTTTATAATAATCTGATGCCTTGTTCATTAATCAGATAACTACAAAAATATCTTTTTTTTTTGATAGATTAATAAAACACGTCTATATGCATAATTTCAGAAAGTATCAAGTTAAAGAAATATTACTACAGTAAATAAAGATTATTGGTTTTGAAAAGTTATAAACTTGTATTTATTTGTTCGGAAAATGTAAAGTCATTAAATATATTATCAGTAAATATAACAATAATTGTTTAATATAACCTCAAAGCTAGTCTGATATCTACTAAGATTACCAGATCTTTATTTGTTTATTATTTATACTATTATAATTATTAATACAAAATTGATCGTTACTATTAAAGGTCAAACCTTCTAATGAAATATGTTTGCTTCTACCATCATAAGGATCTAAATCAGACTTTTTAACTTCTAACAACTCACAATTAGATTTATTCAGTATTAAAATTACCTGCTCATCATCTTTCCATTTCTTAAAATTTTCACAAAGCTGTTCTGTAGATAGTCGATTTTTTGGATCTTTATCCCAACATTTTTCCATCAAATTCACATAATATTATGAATATTCTTTATTAATCAGTAGTCTACAATCATCAAGTATTTGTAAAATATTTACAGAATTTGACACTGGTCTTCTATATAAAATTTTCCACATGATTATACCAAAAGAATAAATATCAGACTTTGCAGTATATGCTTCTTTTCTTAAAACTTCTAGTGCAATGAAAGGCAATACCCTATAAATTTCATCATCATTTTGTTTCAGATGTTGCACTGAAAGACCTAAATTCACGATATATGCACTTCAAAGATCATTTTGCAAGATGTTGCCACTATACAAATCTTGGTAAATGATTCCCTGTGAATGAATCGCTCTAAGATCAGTAGTTATAAGAAATAGCAGATTAAACTTATTTTTCAATTCTAATTGAGACACTGCCTGAAGATTTTAACATAAAGAACCCAGTTCTGCATATTCCAAAATAAGAATATAAATTCTATTTTCATTTCTTGATATACTGTAATATTTCATAAATAAAGGATTTTCAACTCCAATCTCATAGTACGCTTTTAACTTTAAAAAATTTTTAATATTAAAATAAAATAAAATAAAATAAAATAAAATAAAATAAAATAAAATAAAATAAAATAAAATAAAATATCTCATTTAAATAATCATTTTTATGAAATTCTTTTAATGCAATAAGGAAAGTAACCGTGATATCGAAATTATAAGAACTTGAATGTCTTGTCCAAATCACTTCGTAAATATTTACAAAACTACCTCTTCTGATTTGTTTAATATTTTTAAATTCACTATATAAAATCCAAATTAATTAATATTTATTATCATCTAATAATTTTTTAATATCACTATTAATATCAAGATCTTTATATTTGGATTTGAGAATTTTATGAAAATTTTTTTTATTAATTTGAAACCAATAGTTAGCTTTCTCAATATTTATTACTATTCCAATACCATTTCGATAGCAATATCCCAACTATATTATACTATTGGTATTACCTTTTTTTGCAGCTTTCTAGTAATATTCGAACACCTTTTGTTCGTCCTTCATAATACTGATTCCATTTTGATAATATTTACCAACAATAAATATTCTATAATTATTACCTATGTCAGTGGCTTTTTGAAAATATTTGAA
Source organism: Scutellospora calospora (assembly GCA_910592325.1). Taxonomy (NCBI): domain Eukaryota; kingdom Fungi; phylum Glomeromycota; class Glomeromycetes; order Diversisporales; family Gigasporaceae; genus Scutellospora; species Scutellospora calospora. Next base: position 5,438 of record CAJVPM010002238.1, on the reverse strand, counting down.
TGCCTCTTGTTTATTCTTCTTGATACTGATTCCAATCTGATAATAATGACCAAAATTATATATTGCAACAGCATAACCCATCTCTGCAGCTTTTTGAAAATATTCAAATACCTTTCATTTGTCTTTTTCTACACTAGTTCCTTTTCAATAACAATAACTAACCTTATATGTTCTATCAGCATTACTCATATCTGCGGCTTTCTAGTAATACTCGAACATCTTGAGATCGTCATTCTCAATACCAAATCTAGTTTCATAACACCAATTAACCATAAATATTCTCTAAGCCTAACCCATGTCCATAGTCTTCTAGTAATATTCAAATGCCTTATTTTCATCCTTCTTGATACTAATTTCATTTTGATAACAATAACCAACATAAAACATTCTATTGACATGTTCTATGTTAGCAGCTTTCAGATAATATTCAAACGCCTTATATTTATCTTTTTTGATACTGATTCCCTTTTGAAAACAAATACTAACATTATATATTTCTTCAGCATGACTCATGTCTGCAGCTTTCTAGTAGTATTCGAACACCTTGTTTTCATTCTTCTCAACTCCGGTTCCATTTTTATAAAAAAACTAACTCTATATACTCCATTAGCATTTCTCATATCAGCAGATATTTGATAATAGACGAATGCCTTATGCTCATCCTTCTCAATATTAAGTCCTAATAGATAATGACCTCCAATATTAATTACCCTTTTACTTTCTTCACTTTCATTAACTATATTAACTATATAATCTTCAATATAACATTTTCTAAGTTCGAAAACTCTTTTAATATCATATAAAGCTGTTCATTATAAATACGGAAATGCTTTAGTTTTATCCTTGATAACACCTATACCATAATAATAACAATATCCAACCATATATATTCCTTCAAATAGTCCTTTCTTTGAAGCTTTTAAATAATATTCAAATGCTTTTTCCTCATTCTTAACAGTTCCAACACTATAGTGATAACAGTATTCAACTTGAAATATTCCTAAAGTTTGCTCATTCTTTGCGAACTTCTGATAACAAAGAAAGGCTTCTTTTTCATTCCTTTCAACTTTGATACCATGTTGTAATTGATATCTGAGATTATAGTCTTTAAATAAAACAGTATAAAATTGATTCATTATAGTTAAAAAACTTTAGTTGTTTCAAGAAAAATATGAGGTTTTACTCAATGAATATTAATAGTAAATTTAGCAGAGTTTAGCTTAAAGAGGTTCAATTGTTAATATAACTATAGCAACATGCATACATATTGCATATTTTACTGATTTTGAAAAAAAAATCATATGATCGATAGGTTAGTAGAATGTCACATTAAAGTCATGTGAGTAAATAAAATAAAAAAGATCGCTCAGACTATTATACATAAGTAATAAGTCTTGTGTGTATTCTACTTTACTCTACTCAAGTGATATTGCTAAGGAACAGATCATTACCAAACTACAAACATTTTTTTTCTATAAGAACGCGTGAGATCAGGATTTGATCTACTACCTAGCAGCCGCACGAACGAGTGACAGGAATTTCTCACATCTTACAGATCATGAGCGCGTGTCCCGGTATAGCAAGATCACCAAAAAACTTCCCTGGTGACAGAGTCACGTGCACTCATGTTACACGAAATCGTCAGAAAAGTGCCCCGAGTGATGACTACGAGTTCGTTCTAATAGGGCAAAGTCACGTTCTTGTGTAGTGAGCACTTTTTTGCAGATCTGGTGTAACATCTTCTCTCATTGGCCGTTTTCATTTTCCGAAGCCGTTCCTCCAATCGCGATGCTAGAAATTCATGAAAATTGTCTTAGGGTTACCTTACTAAGTATCAATCTTCACTCTAATGTTCAGTGCATGTCCTGGATCATCAAAAAAGTGCTCCATCTTATTCCGATGCTGACTTGCCTTATATATCCCGATGATCTCCCAAACTAGGCAATTTTCAGTGTTACTAAAGTAACACCGTACTACCACAGACTACCATAAATGCTCGTTCGATTTTGTCCCATACGATGTCTCATTGGCCATTCGCGAGATAACGGGAGATTTCATATCACACATTCCCTCTCTCACTTTCTCCTTCCCTGTCTCTACGAACAGCCAATCACAGCATCACTATGTTACACAGATACAGTAACCTCGTGTCATGGCTTATTTAATCAACAAAATTTTATATGGGATTGGATAATATAGGCTAACTTTCTCGTGATTGGTCAATTTTATTCAATTTTATTCAATTGAATTTATACAGCTTAGAGTACTTTTATCCTCTAACATATTAAATTTTTTTTTAAAAATATAATTCCAGTTTGTAATACTACAAAAGACTCTTTACAAACAAAGTTTTAATTTGAATCTTATATATCTCTAGGATTCACTTTACATAAGTATATTTCACTTAAAGACGATTGTTAAGCTAGGAAAAATAGTAATATACAATAAATATAAGTGTTTGATTCCTAATTAACTTACAAAAGATGAGTTAATTTGAAAAAAAAAGCTTGAAAGTAATACGTAATAACTTCGTAGTAAATATATATTAAAACAGGTTACAAACACTCGAAACATTACTTAAATATGAAAAAATAATTTGGTAAGTAGTTTTATATTTCAGGATCTTGAAATTAAAAAGTTCAAAGTTAAGTTTTTGGTATTATCTAAGAATATTTAAATGTTAATTGTTTCATTTTTATTTTTTTTAAGTAATAAATAGGTTTCATAACTTTATTATATATTATAAGAGATTTTTACTTTATCGTTTGAAATTTGATTAAAAAACTTTATTATAATTTTACATAGCGATAGATTATGATAACTTTCATGTTTAAATTAAATGTATTAAATTGTTTTTAGTCTATTCCTAATATTCATGTATTATATCGTATAAATGCAAGATTTTTAGTAGTGTATATAATAAAAAATTAAATCGTTAAAAAGTACACTGGCTAATTTTCAATACGTATGCATACATAATATATGCTTATTGTACTAACTTAAATGGATTTAATTATTACAAATATAACAATGTACATAATCCGATAACAGAAAATTTTTATAAATTATCAGAGGTTCAATCTGTTCATACTTACGGTTCACTAATGGACCAACTAACTTCATCTGAACTCTTTGAACTTGGATATAATTATGCAAACGAAATCGGAGTCAAGAAGGACGATCAAAAGGCGTTTGAATATTGCAAAAAAGCCGCAGATTTAGGTCATGTTGATGGAATGTTTGGTGTTGGTGATTGTTATAAAAACGGAATCGGAGTCAAGAAGGACGATCAAAAGGCGTTTGAATACTCCCTGAAAGCCGCAGATTTAGGTCATGTTGATGGAATGTTTGGTGTTGGTGATTGTTATAAAAACGGAATCGGAGTCAAGAAGGACGATCAAAAGGCGTTTGAATATTGCAAAAAAGCCGCGGATATGGGTCATGCTTTAGCAACATATAATGTTGGCGTTTGTTATCAAAATGGAATCAGTGTCGAGAAGGACGAAAGCAAGGCATTTGAATATTACTTAAAAGCCGCTGACATTGGTATTGCTAGTGGGGCAAATAATGTTGGTCAATGTTATTCAAACGGAATCGGAGTCAAGAAGGACGATCAAAAGGCGTTTGAATATTGCAAAAAAGCCGCGGATATGGGTAATGCAAGTGGAATATATAATGTTGGTGAATATTATCGAGATGGAATCGGAGTTGAGAAGGACGAAAAAAAGGCGTTCGAATACTTTATGAGATCTGCTAATCTAGGTGTTGGACAAGGAATGATCGATGTTGGTGATTGTTATAGAAACGGGATCGGAGTACAAAGAGATATTCATCGAGCCAATCATTGGTACCAGAAGGAAAGACGTATGAAGAAATCGAAATCATCAATGTACGAACAGGATATCCATGATAATCTAAAGAAATTGTTAGATGACGAGCAATATCAACTATCATGGATTCTTTACGATGAGTTTCAATACATAGAAAAAATCGGTAAAGGTGGATTCGCGACCGTATTCAAAGCTCGTTGGCTCGACAAAATTAGAAATAATATGTTGTGGGTTGCGCTTAAATCTGTTGATGGATCAAACGAAAATATCAAAGAATTCTTACAAGAATTGAGATTGTATTGTGAGATCGGGTACGAGAATCCTTCGTTCTTACATTGTCACGGGATATCAAGAATTCCAAATAACGGTGAATACTTGATCGTTATGAAATACGCGAATAAACTTTCTCTGCGTGATAACCTCAGTGACGTATCAAGAATGGATTGGAAAAAGAAATTAAACTTGTTACACTGTATAGCCAGTGACCTCGAATCGATCCATTCTCAAGAACTGATACATAGCGATTTCCATAGTGGAAACATCTTGCAGGATCATTTACACAGTGCGTACATCACAGATCTGGGACTTACAACAGACGTTAAATCATGGAACGAAGTCAAAGGTGTCTTGCCTTACGTCGCTCCTGAAGTCTTGCAGGGTCAAGAAATTACACAAGCAGCAGACATCTATGGGCTGGGAATAATCATGACAGAGATAACGACAGGAATCAGGGCTTTTGACGGACGTGATTTTGATGCTAAACTCGCGATAAGAATTTGCAAAGGGGAAAGACCAGGATTTTTACCAGGAACTCCAGCTTGTTATATCGAATTAGCAGAACAATGTACAGATGCTGACCCGAAAAATCGACCTACCGCAACTGTCATTAATCACATTATCGGTTATTGGCTCTACCAAATGGATAAAACTGATAAGAATGACATCAGGAAACAATTTTTGTATGCTGACAGATTCAAACCAGAACCCGTCGGACCAAAACACCCTACACATATGTATACCAGCAAGTTAATTTCTTGTACTAAACCGATTTCTGATATTGATAGTAAACTTCAAGACTTGACAATAGGTGATGTTTCAAACGATAATTAAATTTACGAATAATATGATATTTTGATTATGATTCATTTATGTATGTGGGATTATTAAAAGTGTTAATATAATTTACTACGCCATTATTATATGATTTTATGAAAGAGCAAATCGAAATAAATTTTTATAATCTTAAATAACATATTTTTTATACCAGGAATGGAGTATGAAATACGATGAGTATGGTTTACGAAAGAGTTAAATGTTGTGTCTCTTCTGTATCTGATTGGATGATCGTGATTAGGGATTTCTATATTTGTATGCTGCATAGAGCTTTGCCCCTTAAAACGTGTACGTACCAGTTTGGGTTCACATGATCTTTCAGCTACGTAATTAGTTCGGAACTATAGGGTACATCTATGTGCATGTAGAATTTACACAAACGATCAGGTGTAACATTAAAATTAAAAAAAACAAGCATTTTTTTTCAAAAATTCACTTTTATCTTGAAAAGTTGTTTATGAAACCAACTTTCGTGCTCTAATAAAAAATTTTCCT